>JACCGJ010018494.1:0-15378 GCA_013407085.1 Atriophallophorus winterbourni | reverse complement strand
AATGGGAGGACCAATGTGCCGCTGAGGCTCAGCGTGCACGCAAAGTACGTTTTCGGCTGAAATCAGTGCTATCGAGCCGAAGACCCGATGTATTCCTGTCACTCTACAAGGCATTAGTTCGGCCGGATCTCGTATACTGTGTTCAAGCGTGGTTCAGTTCAGTTCAGTTTGCGCAGGACAGTATGTGGCTAACGAGCCAATCGAGCGTCCAGAATTTTTTTAGGTGGAAAGCTGCAGAGAAGCAACCACCACTGCCTCACTACAAATAGGACATCCTTCGACTTGAAAGCGTACAGCGCCTCGCAACTCGCATGATTGAAAGTCAGCGAGGGAAACCGTACGCTGCGCGCCTTATGTCTCTCGATGTTTTCTGCGTTAGGCGCCGTCGTTTAAGAGGTGACTAAATAGAAACCTTTAAGATCTTGAAGGGTTTGAGTGACGTGCAAATGAACGACTTCTTTACCTTAAGCCCCGGGCTGGGCACTTGGCGCGATTCACTTAAAATTGCTATGAAACGATGTCAGTTAGATTCGAGGAAACACTTTTTCAGCCTTAGGGTTGTAAACTTCTGGAAAATTCTTCCACAAGAACTCATATCCTGCAGTACCGTCTCTAGTATTAAGCAGGATTTAGACCGCAACTGGGGTAAGTTTTTTCATGAATACTCTACCCTTTTTTCTCTACAAGCTTGGGTATTTCATCTTTGAGCGTTATCCCGTAAATAAAGTGAGGGCAAAAGTTCTCTATGTTTTTTATTTATTATACACGACGCTTCTTCAGCTGACCTCTCACAGTGCTGGTAAAGAGAAACTGCTTTTTCTTTTTCCAGCATCGGCTATAACGCGGTGCTCCCTAAATTCAACCAGAATAATCTCTTGGCTTCGCGATAGGCGAAGATTTCAAATAGACGAAAAGAATAAAAGAAGAATAAAGACTACTTGCAAGTCATATTGGTTGCTGCATTAAACATACAGTATTTGAACCAGATGAAATGGCGGACAGCATAGCAGAATGCATCCGTTTCCACTCACCATATAGACATTTCCACAGTGATCACAGTAGGATCACGATCACTATGTAACTAAAAGGAAGACAGACTTACTACCTGAGGTTGCAGTTTTGTGCAATTAAGTTTGAAACCTCACACTTAACCGTGAACCACAATCAATCAACCCATCCCGCCAACCCTCGAGTAGCCATACTCGGTTGCCTGTTTGCCAGATAAACCGAAAATACAATGATGATGCACGACGTTGCATTAAACCTTGCTACTATTGCACATCGTGAGCGGATATCTCGAGCCAACATGTAATGACGACTACATTCGTCAGCCCAAAGCGACTAGTTCGTCTTTTCTTCATCGAGCATAGGTCTTAAGGTCTACGTTTTGTGGTACACACCAGTTCAGAAGTGAGTGTACTACCGATAGGCCGCTGTGCAACGACTAGCCCGATAAGCCATCTCTTATAGGCAGCAAACTGATCGGTTATAACAAACTATGTTTAACGCTCCTTGACCCTTTGTTTATGTTTGCGACGTGAATTTCCTTGAAATTTTACCATTGCTGCGGTTGCATTCGCAATACTGTAAGATGAATTTTTCACGCAGTTGACCTCCTTGTCGGTTTACGGCGCTCGTATCTGATAGACGGAACTACCCGTGTGAAATTTCTTAGCACCCCGAGCAGATTCACAAAGATTTTACCGGTTATGAGTTTTGGCGATGTAGAACCATGCTATGCGAAGTTGTTCGCGAAATATCCGAACTTAGTCCAATCATCATCTAATGGACTACCCGTGGTCACTATAGCAGTAGAACACGACAATAACACCACTGTTCCCCAGATTTACAGACTACTGAGGCACTCATCACCAGAGAAGTTGCGGATCACGCGTAAGGAGCTTCAGAAAATACTAAAATTCGTAATTATACGGCCATCTAGTGAACCCAAGAAAATTCAGACCATTAGTGCCCGTGTGGCGATTACTGTAGACTAAAGAAGTCGACGGTACGCGATAGCTACTCCGTTTCGGTTATTCAAGACTTGACAGCCAATATCAACGGAGTGCCATTTTTATTTAGGTTGACTTTGTTCTTGCGTACAACCAAATTTCAGCAGTAGAAAGCGATATCGCGAAGACATGCGTCACAACACTGTTGGAACTATACTAGTTTGTGCGTATGACTTTCGGTATACGTAATGTGCCTCAAACATTCCAACGACTTATGGATCAGGTTTCGAGAGTCTTTGGTTTCGCTAACGTCTACCTAAATGATGTCCCTGGCACCTCTAACGAAGACCATATTAGTCAACTTTTCGATCGTTTGTATAGTCATGGGGTTACGATTAACACAAACAGGTGCAATTTCCGTCAGACCAAAGTCGCTTTCCAATATAATTCACTATTGGCTTCAGGTATCGAACCACTTGATGAATATACGGGGAATAAACCTGAACATCCCAGAGGCCACCAGCTAGTGAAATTCTACCTTCGTTTAATCCAACAATGCGCGCGCGTCTCTTATTAATTAAGCGATTCGCTCCGTGGTAACGCAAAGTCGTTGATTTAACAAATGAAGCCAAATCAGCATTCATATATTTTAATAACCTTATTGACGAGACCCCATCTCTGAAGCACTATATGCCTGATAGTCAATGTCACTATTCATGGAGGCATCCCCCGAGGCAGCGGGACCAGTGCTACAACAGTATGTTGACGGGTGATGGTTCTAGGTGTCGTTTTTCTCAAAGCGACTGCAACCGGCAGAGACTCGGTATTGCACGTTCGGTCTAAGACTATTGGCAATATATCTGGAGGCCAAATATTCCCACCACATTCAGTAGGCACACAATTTACCATGTTTACTGTTCATAACCCCATTATTCTCTCAATAAGTAGATCTGCGGAGACGAGACACCTGGAATTTTTCAGTCAATTCACGACTGACATACGACACATATCAGGTGCCCAAAATCCTGCAGTGGATGCACTCTCTAGAATAGGCGTGATAGAATCGCCATACTATCTCGACCTCAGCGAATTCGTCGCAGCGCGAGCAGTCGATGATGAAATCACACAACTCAGGTAATCCTTTATCCTAGACATCAGAACTTCACCCTTGCTGGCGGCTTGGGTAAAATCCTTTGCGACGTATCGCCAACTACTCGTTGATCGCTTATCCCATCTGTGTTTAGAAGTACAGTGCATACATTAAAATAATTGAGGTTAGATTTTTCTGATTGAAAGCCATTATGGGCGTTCGGCAATGGGATAAATCGTGCGGTAAATGCTAATGAACGAAAATCTACCGATACACCAAGATCCCATTGTGAACTTTTGTGGAACTAAATGAGCGTTACTTCCACATCCATCTAGTTCGGCCCGTTACCATCCTCACATGTTTGTACATATATCCTTGCCTGAATTGACCATTTCACCACATGTCCTGAGGCCACTCCATTGCACAGCTGCTATTCCGAGGCAGTTGCTCACGCTTTCTTTGAACATTGAGTAGCACAGTTCAATTGCCCGGGTATTGTACCAACGGATCGAGGTTCTTATATCAATGGTGTCATCTAGATCGGTGGATCTTTCACGCTACAGAAGTTCAAAACCTGAGTCCACATGACCAGCTGAAGCTTTTTTGAGGGGATTGTCGATCATGGAGTTAGAAAGTGTCGGCGATATAGGGCATCCCTGCCGCATCCCTGAGAACCTGCAGATCATTAAGCCGGACAAAATTCAGCTGCCTTCCAACGTTTCTACGTTTCCCGCCAAAACGCATCGAGAGCTTACCACAGACGAACGGATGATCTGACTCTAGACAGTTGACCAGGAATTAACGACAATCTTGAACACTCCCTCGTCACTTGGTTACATGCGCGGTACAAAATCATCCATGATTGCAGTTCTACAAGCTACAGTGGCTATATTTTAATGAAAACACAACCATTTCTCAGTTTTCCGCACTGACATGTTTTGTAATTAAAAATGTTAAAATCACCGTTGATTTTACTACTTGACATTAACCAGTAATGTGCACCGGCCATAAATAATATACACGAGACCATCTCGTCAGTGTTAACAGGATCGAATTTTATTCCGCTAGGCAATGCTTTTTCACGAAGGAACTTACAATAACTTTACCCTTACATAGGTGAGTAATTTTGTTGTATCATATTCATCGGCAGTATAGAATGTTCAGTGAGTTTAATGCATCAAATCTCCGAATTTCACAACGTCTGATAGGTTTTACTATGGCGATGAATTTCGCGATCAATGGTAAAATACAAATGGATGTTTGAAAGAATTTGGATGAATACTTCGAAGACTTGTGTTTTCGCAAAGAACTGATGTATAATGTATGATTTATGCAATCTGTGCTCACATTTGCCTAGTTTCTTCCTCACCTGCAATCAGTTAAAAAATGAATTTAGTTGTGACCGTACAACGAACGTTCCTGAACACGAGACGGTTCTTAGCCGAGTAATGTAATCAGTAACAAAGACAAGGGTTTTACCACTTTTTAGAGCAGAAGATCCAGTGTCATTCTTCACAATGCGCTAGAACAAACAGCAGATTCGAAGATGTGCAAGATTAAACAGGAACGTGCATTTCTAAACCCTACTCTTGCCCCACCTTTCCACTAACGCGAAAGGGAGTAAAGATACACACCGCATTTCGTCTACGCTGCTGCCCAGCATCCGGTGTTTGCTACAGAACTTTAAGTATTGTTTAATTATCCGCTGAGCATATGAACTTACTGCTAAAAAGGCTCACAGTTTGAAGGGTAGCGAACCTCGACTCATGCGTGATCTCTCTCAGCTTCAGATTGAAGCTGTAATAGGTTGTAGTGACCATGCTACTTTAAGTTTTCTATGGAAGCGTAACAGTGAGTGGGAACCAAATCCCATTCACGGAAGGAATTTTATGAAGGTGGACGACCCTAAGATACGTGATGTCGTCACATATCTCAATCAATCAGCTGATGTTGAAGATTGTTGGATGGTGATCTAGAAGAATATGTGGACAGTTATTGAGGTAGCTGTTCCGATGTCAACGCCTCGACGTAAGGCTAAAGGCTACCTTTGCTTTAAGAAAGAGTTCGGAAACCTTTGTGGAAACGTTAAAGTCTATGGTCACTATTCTTAAACAAGAGAAACTCCACCGACTACGACGAATATTGGCAATCTAGGAACCTTTGCATTGCTTTAAAACTCAACAACCTTTTGCTGCACGATCAGCGATTGGTTGACAAGTCGACTTGCGCAGCAAAACGCTTATTCACACACATTCGTCGCCGCACAATGGCATCTCCATACACACCTAATCTGATGGATAATAGTGGGGTAGACTTTGATTAGGATGTTTTGAAAGCTGAAACCCTGGTTAAGCGATATGCCTCCATGTACTGTCTCGGAGACAGTGGTCCCTCTAATGTTGCAAAGATCAGTGAGCTTCTTTCTGATCTTAATTTAGATTTATAGACGGTTAGAATTTTGTTGGAACAGCTAGACACAATCCGCGAGGACCAGACGGTATTCATCCGTTTGTTTTACATGTACTCTCAGATGTATCGTGGAATCCGCTGTCCAGGTTGTTCAGAATATTCGGTGTCTTACCACAGAAAAGGAAAAATAGAATTATAAAACCTATGTTTGAAGGTGGAAACCCAAGTTGTCCCGCAAATTACAGGCTAGTCAAACAGACATCTGTGATCGCAAATTTTGTTAGTGAAGTTGATCAAGGACAATTAGAGAAATTTATTTCAGACTGTAGGCGTTGAGGTTCACAACAACATGGATTTATCAAATGTCGGTCATGCATAAATAACTTGCTCCTAGTGCGAGAAATGTGGTGTGCTTCGACTGATTCTGGTCAAGAGGTTGACGTTATTTTAATTGACTTCTTTGAAGCGTTCAACCGTGTTCCCAACCGCGGATTGCTCGTCAAGCTTGAGAGTCTATGTATACAAGGGCGTCTTCTTAAATGGATCGAGGCATTCATTTCAGGGCAATCAAACCCTGTAGATGTGAGTGGTGTTTTGTTTTCCTAGGTAATAGCGAGCTCAGGTGTACCACAGGACACTGTTCTTGGCCCGTTTTTATTCAAGATGTTTGTTAACGTCTTTCCAAATGAGGTAGCAATCGATTGGCTTTTATTCGTTTATGATCTTAAACTTTGGGCTCTGTCAGTTCCCTCGATGGCCAGGAGAATCTAGAAGGAGCGGTTGGTGACTTAGTGAAATGGACAAATCACTTGACACGGCCTATATATGAGGACAAGTCAGTCGTCATGCACGTAGGCTCCGTTGACATGGTTGATGAATATTTTCTTACAAGTAGGCCTATTAGAGCTGTGACAGTTGAAAAAGTCTTAGGGATCCTGGTTATGGATTCGTTGAAACCAAATGCAGAAACTTGTCAGAGAATCGGCAGCTCTACCAAAATTCTCTAGGTCATTCAGCGTTCATTTTCAGTCATTACCCCGTATACGATTCAGCTGCACTTCCAGGGAATACCTGATACATTTTCTTGGCCTAAAGGCGAACGTGACTTGTCGGGGAGTGAACGAAGTTTGGGGACTGAAATGGTTCATGATACGCGCCACATCGCGTAGGAGGATTGCCACAACATACTGAAAATTTTTCCCTAGAACTTCGAAGAGATAGGTTTGACACGCCGAAACATTCTCACCTAATTTAGCGACGAGCTTACCCGCTACTTCCGAGTAGAGGTAAGAGGTAACGCCTTCGCATGCCTAATCGATTGAAAAGACGATGTTTGAACGCATTTACTGAATCTGCCGAGACAATTTCTGCTGAGAGTGTGTTTCACGCAGGTTAGACAAGTACGTTTTGTATTCCAGCCTGGTGTGCTGTTTACTTAGGTTGAGACTTTGCTCTCGTGTAGCAACCTGAAGAAAGAACTGAACCAAATCATCGGAATTCAGATCAGTTAAAACTTTGACAAATTTCTAAGTTGATATAACATCGCCCATGAGCTATCTCCTCCTATGCGAGATATGTTCTAATGCTAAAAGATGGTTTTCATAGTTGCTACATGCCAACCCCTCAATGATGCGAGTGGCCAGCTTCTGTAGATTTTCAACCTACGCTATATTCTTCTGGAAATATGGCCTTAAATCCTGAATACATCATTCTAGACGCGGTCTTACTATTGCCCTGTAGAACGGAAACAGCTTTCCTCCTTGTGAAGGCTGTTCCCAATTTTCCTCAGTCAACCCCTATTAACTCAATCGACTGAACTCTTTCCACCATCTTCTGACTCACCCACATCAATTCAAAAAAATCTCACTTAGATCGTAGAGCTAAGTGGCTTGCTAACTTTGCACACTACGCGGTTTATTTTATTATTATTTCGAGCGTTTCACTTACTTTTTACGCTCTAGGGGGCAGTATTATTGTATTTTCATAATTGCATATTTTAATTTATTAATCGTAAATATTTTGTCATTGTTTGTTATAATGCATACGTGGGAATAAGTACACAATTTGAATACATTATGCACGCCGCTCACATGATCTGTTTTGTGACAAGTCTATCGTTAGTGATTGATTGGAATTTATATGCCGTGTAACGTTGGAATGTGTCTTCCGGTGTATTGGGTACAATAATCAGAAGGCGTACTCTGTTAGTGGTGAAATCTCTGATAATTCAACAGCTAAACTGCGACTGTAAAAAATGAAAGGGGTTTCTAATGCCAAGAAATTCGAGTGCAATCGGTTAGAGCAGTTTCTGATACAGAAAATTAGTCAGACGATGCGAACATGATTGAGTAGTAGTCAACCCCAACACTGATTTGACCTTACCGGTAAACAGTCTATATTACGCTTACGGCGTGTCAGGTCTCGGAGTCATATCGCGGATCAGTGGTCGATTTGTCTGCTAGTGTGTATCAAATTTAATCTAATACAAGTTAACACGGTCAATGTCGTTTGACACAGCGGCCAACATGCGTAAAACTACATAACTACTGCAACAATTACAGAGGAATCTCCCTTCTGAATGTTGTAGGCAAATTGTTTGCTAAAGTCTTACAGACGGCTGCAAGTTTAGCTGATAGACTTACCAAATCTCAAGTGGCTTCGCAAGGGAAGATCAAAGGCGGTTGACATTATTATTCTCCCTGAGCAACTTCAAGAAAGTGTCGGGAAACAGCAGTATGCATTTATACGCTGTTTTTATTGATTTAACTAAGGCATTCGACTACGTCAGCCAGAGAGGGTCTCTTCAAAAATGCGCGATCTGATTAGGCGGCCCCCAAGGCGCTGAGACTATTGATCTCGTTCCACTCCACGCCTTGAACGCTCCAGTTTCATTTCAACGGTTGCAGTTCAGAAGAATTTGAAATTCGCCGAGGCGTCAAACAAGGGGTTTGTGTTCTTGCTCCCCGCTGTTCGGAGGTTCTTTGCTCTGCTTCGGAAGCACGCTTTTAAGATGAGAACAGAAGGCATTTACATACGCACGCGAAGTGATGGCAAGCTTTTCAACCTGAACCGGTTGAGAGCACAAACCAAAGTACGAGATGTGATAATCCGTGACCTGTTGTTTGCCGACGATGCAGCCCTTATTGCTCACTCCAAGAGAACCTACAGTCGCTAATGGACTGTTTTTCGTCGGCATGCAAAGACTTTGGTCTAACAATCAGCATGAGCAAGACCAAAGTCCTTGTTCAAGGGACTGTATCGCCACCAATCATCACTGTTGGAAACTGTCAGCTCGCACCAGTACATCATTTCACATATCTTGGTTCAACCATTGCGGACAAACTTCGCTAGACATGGAGATGATAAGCGGATTGGCAGAGCAGCTGTAATTTGTCGATTGAACTCTCGTGTTTGGGGTAACCGCAGAACTGTAAGAAAAGATGATGGTTTACAAGCGCGTGGTAATAAATGCTTTACTATACGGCAAGGTAAACCTTGGACACCACGCAAGACCGAAAGGAAAGCTGAATGCTTAAATACACGAAGCATCAGTTCGTATCTTGAAAACATATCTGGATGACAGAGCGACTAACGCTCAAGTGCTTTCAAAAGCTGGTCTACAGAGCATGTTTACTTTATTACGTCAGCGCCGCCTGCGGTGGCTTGGTCATGTTTACAGAATGGAAAATGGTCGTATTCCAAAAGATGTACTCTATCGTGAGTTGCAAGTAGGAAGTCGACCATTGGGCAGACCGCACTTGCGGTACAAAGATGTTTGCAAAAGCGATATGAAAGCTCTTGACATTGACCCCGCAAGCTGGAAAGAACTTGCTCTTGACCGCTCACTTTGGAGGCCTCGTGTAAAGCGTCGACTGCAAGCCGGGGAGGAGCAAATACAGCTCCTGGCTGCTGAACGCAGATCACGCCGCCGGCGTGCAACTGATGCAATACAACAGAGTTTTGACTTTCGTTGCAAGCGCTGCGGGAGAGATTGTTTCTCCCGAATCGGACTGTTTAGTCATTCAAAAAGTTGCAAAACATGAAATTCATGCGATGTGATGTACATCCATGGTCGACATCGACCGACGGAGGCCAACAACAACTGCATAAGTACATAGCTAAGGTTAATAATCTTTTTTGAAGATAAAAAGAATCGAGTTAATTAGTATGCATAAGGCGCATCAGTACCGAGCGCCAGATTGTGGTGATTTCTGTCCCATCCACCTTATTGACCGCCAGTCGACCTGCCTTGTCTATTTCGAACGCCTGCTATACGGCTTAATACCGCGTCTTAATATTTCTACTTTGTCTAGATAAATTTGTGGCCTGGGAATAAAACGTGCTTCTCCGAGGCGGAATTGTGGACTGTCTCTTGACATGCTTTCGGTGTTCTTCTATTTGTGTATTAATTTCCCTAGAACTCTGCCTTATGTAGACACCCGAAATGTCCCTAAAGTTGATTATGTAGATGCTGTTCGTAACGCTAGATATCTTATCTTATATACGAGGTGCATCAGAACCGAACGGATACATTTCTCTTTCTTATACGTTACGCGTATGTAAAATGCACATCTGGAGCGATACGTACAATCTTCAACCAGACGGTTATACGCGTAACTTGTGATGTACGCCAGGGCAGTTCAAAGTGGCAACTAGCTGTTGCCCACGCAGCAAGTGCTCTCTCTTCGCGGCACCACCGGAACCAAAGGAACAGCTAGGCTGATAAGTTTCGACAACGATGCTGTCGCAGACGTTGACAGGGCGAGGTTGTATAAAACTTCGAATTGCCTAATGGGACCCACGCTCCGGATTTTTCCTCGAGGTTGACTCCACAAGGCAGTGGAGGTTTGCGATAAGTGTTTTTCTTCCCCCAGGTGGACCGCCTTCGTTGAATTACGAGCTTCACCAGCCCGAAGCATGCTGGTTTTGTGGCGTCAGTCAGCCACCTTCGCCCTTTCTCCTGTCAGTAGAAGCAGTTCTGCCGGCTCACACAGGACCACGCGTGCAGGCCAGGAGCTGGACTTGGTTGTCAGAGGCTATAAGAGACGCGTGCCATTGGAGCATTTTTGGATTGCGAGCTTATCCTCAAGACCGCCCCGGCTTTGAAAACCTTGAAACCGTTTCGGATGCACAACAAGGATAACATACCTTTATCTAGCGTTACAAAAAACATCTACAGAATCAACTATTAAGACTTTTCGTGTGTTTACATATGGCAGACTTCCATGGAAATTCATACTAGAATCGATTAACACCGAAAGAGTGTACAGAGACAGCCATGCGATGCGAGTGAATATCATTACCTTATTTGCCATTCCGCATTCGCGCTACAGCGTCGATCTAGACTAAGACAAATTATTGAGACGCGCTATTGCACCGTATAGTGGTGTGTGTCGACTACTACTTTATCATGTTTCCTGCACTGACTATCACGCTTTGTATGACAAAGCTTCTGTGTCAGAAGTGAAACATTACCCAAAACCTGCCTTAACGGATCGCACTCGAATTTCTTCGCATTAGGAATAGACAATCGGTTCCAAACCTATTTCAATCGATTGCAGGAGGGGTTTCTCTTCACCAAGCCGTTTATAGGTTAGCTAGAGAAAGTTTGTTCTTAAAATCAACAGCTGACATTTAAAATGAAACATAATATAATTAGATATATTATGCATTTTGAATCATGGTAAAATCAACGTGTAAATTTGAAAGCAAATTTTTTTCATGCTGATTCCATCGAAGTGTGACCTGCATATTCATGGAAAATAGTCAGGAAAAAGCTCATTCCACGAGGTATCCAAACCGATTTTTTTCGCACCTACCGATATGCAAGTGATTAATACCTCGGATAGCTTATTCTAAAAGCTTACCTCTCATTCACTCAAGAAGTGATGCCTATGATTTAGACAAATGTGATTTTTCGTGAGCTTCATTTTTAGAGAGTTGATCGCTCGAGGGAAAAGGTTTTGACAACCCTCGTTGCCCAGGCGTTTTAGGATTTTGAAATATTTTTATTATGTCACCCCATAGACGCCGCTCCCGAAGCGAGAAGAGACCTGACGAAATTAGACGTTCCTCGCAGGCTTTCTTAAACATAACTTCAATCATTTTGGTAGCTGGACGTTCGACCCCCTTTAGTAAAATCATGCCATTTTATAGAAATGGCTCCGAGCTTGCACGCAGTATTCTAAATGAGACCTGACGATGGTTGTATATAAGAGGATAAATACTTCGTCGTTCTATATGTCAGAACAGATCTAAGCCTAAAGAGTTCGACTCTAGCAGCTGAGACACATTTCTCTGCCGATTTCAAGTCCCATGTTACGATGATATCTAAATCCTTAACCCTCAGAATAAATATTAATTCGATTCCACCGTTATTTCCGGTTGCTGTAATTTTGTTGAATGCTGTAGACGTAGTATATACAGTAAACAAACTATCGAATAATCATCAATAGAGATCGATCGTGAATGCACATTAAGAAGAAGAAGAATGACTTTATTCGTGTTCACGAATTTTCAGCAATAGATTAATTTCTCCACATAATACCAATAAAAAATATGTATTGCGTGCGCACAATGAAATAATACATAGGCCAATTAAGTGTCAGGTTACCTTGGGCAAGACAAATGTGACGGGAATAAAAAAAATTGAAAATACAAGACATCTCAGCGTGAATTAAAAAAGAGTTAGCGTTTCTATAACTTCATAGCATCAATAAATGTGATTCTTGATATAATGCAATTAAAATAAAATATATGAAGTGCCACACAATAAATTGATACTTGTGCTAAGAAAGTGTCAGGTTACCAGGGGCTAGACAAATGTTAGGGGAATTTGAAAAATTAACTCCAAAAATAACTGGGACATCATGGCATCCTTAGAAAATTGTCAAGCGTTCTTCCAACTCTGTAATAGCTTTTGGTCGCTGTACCATGTGACGGGCCAAGTATGGGATAGAAGAATTTCTGAATTTATACGTTCTTGAATATGGAATAACGTACCGGGTGCATGTGAGGGAAAAAGATCTGCAAGAAACTAGGCTTTTGTTCAATGGATGTAAACTATCAGTAGAAATGTTCGCGAGCAATCTGCTGCATTCACGAAAATGTCGATTGAAAATAGTGTCTCGATTATCATCAGCGGAAACACAACTCAGTCTTGAGATGAGCTTAATACATCTTCTGATCATCGTAAAATCTTGTTCCGAGAGGCCGGAAAAAATCACAGGAGATGCGAAAAAAGGTGAGGAGTGATGCAATAAAAAACGGAAAGTTGAATGACATTTGGTGGAACGGAGAAAGAACGGAGACGTAGTGCGTAGAATGACAGTTGGCGCACTTTTAGGAATACCCTTGTAACATGTTCAGTCCAGCTAAGATTTTAAGTTATTGTAACATCTGCAACATCTGTCGAACAACAAGCCGTTAAGAGAAACGCGAGAAATTTCTTGATGAAGGGCTAAACGACGCTGTCCAATCATGTTGGGAAATACAATTTCGCTGTATTTAGAATGATTCAACGATAAACCAATCGTGGAGGACCATTGACCAATGTACGTTACCATTAATCCTAAGGCATGTTGCTTGATCCGACGATTTAGATTTACTGCAATTGCAACATCATCAGTGTATTTGAATGTAAGTACAGATAGGTAAGAGGGAAGATCAGAAATATAAAGGAAAAATAGAAATGGGGACAATATTGCACCTTGAAGGACACCACGGGGAATAGCTATTTCACGGGAGGTTTGGCCGTTCGCGACTGTGTATTGGATACGACCCTCAAAATAGGATGCCAGCCAATGAAGAATATTTGCAGTGACGCCATGATCAGATAATTTTTGAAGTAATGAGTTTCTTAGAACACTGTTAAAGGCATTTGTGTAATCCAAAAAACAAGTTTGTACTGCTCTAGATTTGCTATCTAGAGAACGTGAGATAAAATCTGTGAGTACAGCGACAACATCGACAGTTGAACGATTTTCCGGTACGCGAACTGATGAGCATCATGCACCTGACAGCTGGACACGAGTCGCCGTAAAACAATTTTCTCAAGTACCTTAATCAACTTCGACGTGCACGCGATAGGACGGTATTTACCAGGATCTGTCTTTGGAATCGGGCTAATGCAGACAGATTTCCAGCAATCAGGCATAATTGCTCTTTCCATGCAACGATTAAAAATGGATGTGATGGGGGAGGATAGCACTCCAGCACATTCTTTTAGTACAGTGGGCGAGAGTTTATCAGGTCATGCAGCCTTAAAACATGAGACAGCCGAAAGTGCACAAAAGACCTCGGATACGTTGGTGAAAGGTGAATCAGAAAAAGAGGATGGGGGCAAAATGAAGTTATCTTCACAGTCATTATCAGTAATTTGATGCACGAACGATTCGTTCAAGGAATTAATATCAAAAATAGGTGGGGATTTCCTGGTGTTCTTTCCACAAATTTGCTTAAGCGCACGCCATAGGTGACGACTGTCTTTCGTTCCAAGAAGTGTGTTCGTGTACAGCTTTTCAAGACGTCGAATTTCGAGCTTGATTGACTGGGAAAGCAACGCAACAGTTTTACGATCATGTGTTTTGAAGGCTTTCTCTTTCAATCTCCTTAGGCGTTTTAGGTGGACAGAGGAAAAACGGTGAGGACTCACAAAGATAGTTTCTTTAGGACAACAGATTTCAAAGCAAAAGTTAAGATAGGATGTCACAACATCACATTCGACGGAGACATCATCTTCATGAAAAATGTTGAAATCAGTGGTAGAAAGCATGTCCCTGAGAGTTGAAATATTGCCATGCTGACAAGCTCTGGAAGTCACCTTTTTGCCATTACTGCGGGTGAGGTGTCTATGTCCAGTGCTACCATAAATTTTTGGGAGAAGTTTGATAATGCAATGGTCAGAATTACCAATTGGAGCAAACTTGCGGGCGAGGAACAGATGCGGTGCATTTGTTAGCGCAAAGTCCAAAAATGCGTCAGCTCGAGTTGAGAAATGAACAACATTTTTGAGCGACAATAGGGAAAACATAGATACATTGCAGTCATTGAGGTCGCCAGCTAAGAGAATCAAAGAATTTTGAAAAGGAGCAAGTTTCATAAGAAGTTCATCAATGAATGCATTAAAAACGTTAGATTGACAATTTGGGATAACATAAGTATTTATCAAAATAAGGGATTGGAAATTAGAAAGATATCGGGGTTTACATTCGACAGCCAGGCAGGATATTTCAACCTTGTCAAAAGTAAAAATCTGTTTGCAGCATGAGCACCAGTCGTTTCGAATATATGTGATAACACCGCCACCACGATTCCTCAAGGGACAGGTTCGGTCAAGACGAAAATAGTTGAATCCTTCAATGTAGAGCAACTCATTTTCTATTGCCGAGTGAAGCCATGTTTCTTGGAACATGGCAATGCCTGTATGCTTTGAAATTTTTGAAGTGAGCAGTTGAGAAATTTCACCATACTTGGACCACAGCGAACGAACGTTTGATGATAAAATACAAGGTAAAGGCATTCTAGATAAGTCATGACGTCGACGAAGAGCGACTTGCCAGCCTGCACGATTTTTCCTCTTCTTTTTCAATGCTTGCTTCAAAATATTATCTAGTTTTTGCCGAATAGCATAGCCAAAGTTTTTTATATCAGAAGTCTCACTAGAAAACACGATATCACGTAATTGTTTTAAACTGTGCGCGTTAAAAATCGTCCTTTGTTGATATGAAAACATGACAAATTAAGAAAAATGACGAAAAATAATGTGGAGAAAATTAATCGTTTGTGCACGGCCGATTTGAAGGCCCCGCCTCAAGCTGGGCAGCCCCCAGCCAATATGGTGCCCTCTTACCACGGTCTGCTATCGTCATTAAGTGCATTGGGATAAGGAATCAACTGACAAGCAGACTGTTTTTTCCGCACCAGCGA
>JACCGJ010018493.1:0-75050 GCA_013407085.1 Atriophallophorus winterbourni | reverse complement strand
TGAGTGAACGTACTGCCGAGCTGCCTCACATGGAGTGAACAGCTGCTATCGGGATTTTCCCGTTTGGCGTGGTCTTAGTATGAACCCAATTTGAGCAGAATCAGGCGCATTCGTAGGCTTGACAACAAGAACCAGAAGCTTCGAAAACACAGTCCCTGCTCAGAATTTCCTGTGTCCCGAAGGATGATAAACGGCCGCGCCAGGAGAATTGGTTGGCGCGTCAATCTGGGCTGGTAAGGACCTTGTGTGACGTGACAGACGTGTTGGAACAATTGTGCTCTTGTTGGTGGTTAGGGCTACCGGGTGAGTTGTAGGCAAGCGTAGGTGGACCAGGAAGGGTGCGCGATTCGGTGGCATCAGCGGTGGGTGGGTGCGTACCTGAGGGAAGAAATAAAAAGAAAACTCCCTGGTGCATGGGTTTAGGGCCACGACCGAGTGATTAGAATGAGGTACGAAATAATGCACGCATGTATGCCAAAAGATATGAAAGTATTAACTATTTACAACAAAATCAGCGAATCGAACAGGTTGCCGTTTGGCACGTTTGGTTCCTGTAGTGGCTGGCTCTGGGTTAGCTGTAGGGACAGGAGGGGTAATGACCAGTGGCACCGGGGTTAGCGTTGGGTCATGTGGGATTACTTCCTCGTCCATGAAAGCCGGTTTGACTTTGTCGATTGAGACAGTGTCATACTTGCCGACACGGTCAATGGCGACCGTCTTGGGAGATCGCCCGTGTTGAACGGCGTGTGCTTGGGGCTACCGGAAGGATAGCGACAGGCGTCGGCGACCCGGGGGTGGCGCGTGCCACGATTTCCACAGCGGGAGGTACATGCGTACCGAGGGGATACACGAAGGATGCGTGTATTCCATGTTACCGGATAGGATGGTGACAACTGTCGGTGATCCGGGGGTGGTGCGTGCCACGATTTCCACAGCAGGAGGTACATGCGTACCGATGGGATACACGAAGGATGCGTGTATTCCAGGTAACCGGATAGGATGGCGACAAGCGTCGGTGATCCGGGGGTGGCGCGTGCCACGTTGTCCACTGCGGGAGGTACATGTGTACCTGAGGAGTGAGAAGAAAAAACTCTCTGGTGCATGGCATTATGGCCACGACCGAGTTATAGTGATGAGGTACGTAAAACATGCACGGGCATATACCAAGTGATAACACTTCAAAAGTGTGCTACATAGTCGGCGAACCTTACGGGTTGCCGTTTCGCTCGCCTAGCTGTTGTGGTGGCAGGCGTTGAGATAGTCGAGGTTAAAATAGGGGTTATCACCGGTGGTGCTGGGTTTGGGTCTGGCGGATAAGCTGAGTCAACTGCATTGTCCATGAACGCTGGTTTGACTCTGTCAATCGAGAGCGTGTTGTGTCGACCGGCGCGGTCAATCACAACTGTTATTCGGGACCGCCGAATTATCTTAAATGGTCCAGCATAAGGAGGGTGAAGAGGTTGCTTCACCATGTCGTTTCGGAGAAAGACATACTGGCAATGTGCCAACTCCTTCGGCATGTGGGACTGTTTGGCTTGAAGACGCGGGGATGGTGGGTGGAAACGACTCCTACCGTGTCGCAAGCGCGTCACGTTATCTCCATAGGCAAATGGTGATTGCCTAGCAGGGGAGACATATGTATAGCCACTTGAAGGTGGTAACGGGCCAACGAGGTCTACGTGCCTGTGCGAGAAACGCTTATCCGGTTCGACGAAAGCTCTTAATGGGCTTTTTGTGTGTCGGTGGATTTTCCAGCGTTGACAATTACCGTGCGCTTTAGCGCTTGTGCGAACGTCTTTACTGGATTTTGGTCCGTCACGTGGACCCGTGGATTTCTCCTTGATGTGGAGAATACGACGTAATTTCTTCGGGCCGACGACAGTAGTCGTCGTTAGTTGTCGGCCCGGAAGTTTCCCGCTGGCGATGTGCGATGGGCGCAAGGTTTGATGCAACGCCGCGCATCGTCGCCGTACTTCCGATGTATCCAACAAACGGGTGACCGAGTGTGACTACTCGAGCGTCGGCGGGATGGGGTGCGAGATCGTGGCTTATTGTCGAGTGCGAGGTTTCGAACCTCATTGCGTAAAGCCGCAACCTCAGCCAGCAGATCCGCATTGCTGACTTCCGTTTGTTTGCGTGATCTTCCAGCGGTTACCGTGGAAATATGGGTATCTGAGTAGGGACGGATACATTCAGCGATGTTGTCCGCCATTTCCGAAAGTTCAGATACCGGAGTGCTTTTTGCAGCAACCAAGATGGGTTGCACGCACTCGGGTAAGCGCTGGAGCCATAGTTCCTTTAGTAAGGACTCGTCCATGTGCGATGACCCTAGCAGGCGGCGCATCTCCATTAGTATGGTAGATGGCTTTTTGTTGGCAATTTCTAAGTTGCCGAACAACTGCTGCAGCCTAGATCGTTCAGACGGAACCGTGCGAGAAATCACGGCTTGTTTGACGATACGGTAGCGGTCACCTATGGGTGCAGTCAGGACTGCGTCGCGTACCTGTAATAACACATCCGCGGGGAGTTTCTGCGTTAAATTGTGAAAACATAGCGTAGTCATCAATGATATTTTTAGAACTAAATTCAGTTTCTAAAAAATGAAACCAATACTCAGGGTCCTGTGGAATAAAGCTGGGTATTGTGATGACAGTCGAAGCCAAAATAACGCGTTTATAATCACTCATGATAAACAGAAGCAATTGATGCAAATAAAATGCACGATTAAACGAGGTAAAAAAAATTTACCTGAAAACTCCGATGTGAAGCGGAAAAATTTTGACGTACCGGAAATGATACACGAAGAAATGCGTGTATGTCGGGCTCACCAATTTGTAGTAAACCAGATTACTACAATAATGTCCCCAAGAACGTTGGAGAAAAGGCACAGGAGATGAAAGGTTTATCGCGGTAGCCAAAACGTGTGAAGAGCGTTTACGATGCACGCACGAATGAACGGAAGTTAATTATTGTCAAGGTCAATATTTTGATAAGGAACAACAAGCGGTGTTACAAATCTCTACACCACACGTATTAGCTTGGCACGCAAGATCTCGTCTGGACCACAGCAGAAAAAGATCTTGGTATCTGTGTTTCGTTTAACCTTAATCCTGAACAGCTTTGCAGGATGGTGTACAATAAAGCTTGCCGTATCTTGAGTCTTCTCAAAAGAATATTCCGGATTTTTACGCCCGAAACCCTACTGCGGGTAATTAACGCGTATATACGTCCTGTTATGGAATATTCCATCCAAGCCTGGGCACCATGGCTGAGGAAGTATATCGAACTACTCGACGGGATTTATCATCGTGCTACAAAGTTGGTCTCCCGGTACAGAAATTTGCCTTTTACAGAGCGAATGTTAAAACTCAACCTACACGATTTCACCCAACGGCGGATACGTAGTGACCTCATGTGACATTCAAAATCCTGCATTCTGTAAACTATCCCCTTAAACACTTGCTAAAGCCCAATGACCTTACTCGAACACGAACACATTCAAAGGCTTTAATCATTACGCATTCTCAAGTTAAAGTTCAAGTTCAAGTTGCACAGGGCTGAAGGTGGCTAAAAGCCAATCACGCGCCCAGATTTCCTTCGACGGTATGCGGTTGAGCACCCGGCACTTCGATATCGAGTATACCGTTCGTACTTTTCACACGTTCTTGCTTCCGAATAACTGGAAAGTAAGGTAGGGTTTCTCTTCACCAGCATGGTGAGAGGTCAGCTATTCAGGAAACAATGCAATAATATGCGTGAACAATGTGTGGTGTATGAAATCACTAGCCTAGTTGAGGTAAAGTGAAACACAGTCATAGACTGCATGTGGGCTAATTTACTGTCAGGTTGTCCAGGCCTAGACAAATATGATAAAAATGTAAAAATACGTTTTTTTGTTTTTTTATAAAGTTTTTTTTATTAGACAATATGCGGAAATATGATAGACCATTTAACGTCTAATTCCCTTTTAAAGCTCAATTCTCGATTGAATATACGTCTTAATTTTTTCTCGGTGAGAATTTGTTTCACTTGGAACTATTTGTCTGAAGATATCACACGATCAGAATCTGTTGAGGTTTTCGCTTCCAAACTCGATGCGTTTATGACGAACCATGCGGTATGCGAGTGTCCCTATTGATTTTTGAGATATTTTATATATTTTTTATATCTTCCATGTACCTTGTCATCCTATGGTTATTGGTAAGCTTAGTGCTTTTTTACCATAAAATTTTCTGAGTTCTGAGTTCTGAGTATCAGACACAATGGTTGCAAAACTCCAAATCGCGAAATTATTTTCTCATCGCTCTTGTCCAACGAATCTTCTCATAGCGTTAGACGAATTGACAAAATAGTTGGATAGAAGTTATTGCATTCGCATTTTTTACCTAGACAGTTCAAGCGCTTTTGACAAAGTCAATCAACATTTGCTTCTTCGATAGGGAAAGTCGAACAGATTCAGTTAAGCTATCCTTTCTTTACATGGTTTGTTTCGGATGCTGAGAACTAGTTTTGTTGAGCGGTGATAGTTTCGCTGCATAAGATCCACATCCCTCTTGAGCCACAGAGACCATAAGTGCACACCGTATTCCATGACTGGTCTCAAATATGTATTCATGATCCTCGAGAATATCTTATGCGAGATTTTCCAAATACACGTTTGAGTAGATTGAGAACACGTGTTGCTTTTTTAAAGGCACTGTTAGTTGTAAGTGATGTTTTTAAATTTGAGCATATCCAGACACCCAAATCATTTTCTTCACTGCAATTTTCGAAGACATGCGAATCTATGTGATATGTGAGCTCTACTCGATTCCCCACATTAATGATCCTGAATTTGTTTAAGTTAAACAGCAGTTTGTTCTTTAACGACCAGCTGTGAAGCGTATCAAATCTTTTTGTAATAGCAGACATTCTTGTGGACTACCAATGCAGCGCCATATCTTTATGTCGTCGCAAATAACGAAATTTTACAACGAAAAATTTCCAGTACTTCATTGACATAAACCAGAAAGAGGATCGGACCAAGGACTGAACCTTGAGGAACTTCGTTAGTTGCTGCGATTTGCTTGGATAATGCACCATCAACACTTACCTGGCTAGTGCGATTTGTTCAATCAAAGTAATTCAAAATAATTCAAAGTTTTAATGGTCCAACAAGCAAATACTTTACAGTAACAGCCAAATCAACAACATTCCAGTAATACCAAGCCTTTCAAGCTTCTGCAGTAGTGGGGTATGGTCAACACGATCGAATGCTTCTGATATATCTAAGTAGCACGCGTGTATTGTTTGTCCTTTATCTACCGATTTTGTCAAATCATCTAGCGTTACCAGTAAATTAGGCAAACAGGAATAATTTCGTCTAAATCTATGCTGGTTCCTCGAAAGCAACGGATTATTCTCGAAATGTTTCATTAGATCGTCAACAATGAGTCGCTCAGGTAATTTTGAAACCACAGGTAACAGAGAAACGGCTCGGTAATTAGAAACATCGGAGCGATTTTTAGCTTTGTAAATAGGAGAAATCATTCTGCGTTTCCAATCTGTAGGAATCGCTCCACTTGCCAGTGTTTGCTCGAACAGATAAGTGAGTGGTTTGTATACCAAACTCGCAAATTGCTTCAATATTTTCGGGGTAATTCTATCGGCTTTAGGAGAATTTTCGGTTTTAAGATTAGATAAACTTTGAAGGACGCGTTTCGAAGTGACGCTTATTTCACTTAGGGCAACCGTGTTTGAGAGTTTTGGATTTGAGATGTTTACTGCATGTTCTATCGGTTTGAATACCGATGAATAAAACGTGGCTAAAGCAACAGCATTTTCTGCTGCAGTTGTTGTTGGTACAGCTGATGTGTTCTCGGACGCTACTTCAGGTTTCATCTTAGCTTGATCATTAACCATACGATATAGTATTTTGGGGTTGCGCTTCATCATGCTTGATATTACTTCTTGCAAGCACAACTTGGATGACAAATTTGTTTTCGTTGTTCCACAGTAAACGAAATGTTTCCCAGGTCTCTGATGATGGGTTTTGCCGATGGTGTCGCCAAGCAATGTTTCGTACCGTTAACCACTTACGAGTTAGGCTTCTTAGTTAAAATTCAAAGTTTTTTCTTGAGTTCCTGAGAACAAATTCGGATACCTGAGACCAACCATGGAATAATCTGTGCAGCCATTGTCTCCGTGGCTCAAGAAAGATGTAGAACTTGTGCAGCGCATCTAGCACCACTCAAGAAAACTAGTTCTAAACATCCAAAGCAAGCCTTATAATGAAAGGATAGACCACGTGAACGTGTTCGAATTTCTTTATCGACGAATCAGAGATGTCCTTATGCTACTCCACAAAATATTCCATACCCCGAACCATCCTTTGCAGGGCCTATTCACGCGAAAGGATGCGCGAATTTTTGGACCCATGAATATATTCTGATGGTACCCCATTCCCGCCTTAACTTTGAAACGTATTTTTATTCTGCCCGTGAGCGTTTATCTTGGAACAGTTTACTTTCTGTCTTTGCTCACTCCACTAGCTTGCATGAGTTAAAAATCAAATTAGACGAATTTTTATTGAAGTATTCGTTTCCCGACTACATATACACTGTTTAACCACATTGTTTGTGAATTCGATGATAAATACACATTTGAAAATTGTAATTTAGCTTACATGTGTGGACTAATCTAAGTCCCACAGTCGGTGTAATGCAGCAACGGTAACCGTTTGAATCATTTTTGCAACATTCTAATAATAGCATGACTTAAAAAAATACCTTCATGCAGTTATTAGTATGTTGCAAAATATTCCAAACAGTTACCCACATAAAAACTAAATTTTTTATTTGCAAATGAGGATTTATCCTCGAATTCGCTAATAATCAGTTTTAGCACAAATTCCGAACGGCGCTCGAATGCCAAGTCACAGATACGCATACCTGATGGACGGCAATAACCGCGAAACCTATCGTGTGCTTCTGTCTTCCTTTCCAAAAGTCATATACTATTTATATATAAAATAAGACTTTAAGCAAAAAACCTGATTGTTTAGCTTGTTTTCATACAATTTTGTTGTAACTTTTAACATCTCGTGGTTATTTTTGTTGAATCATTTGTTAATGTGTAAACATGCAACATTGTAACACGACGGGGCAGAGAACCCGGAAATCATTGCGTTAGGGTATTTCTGGTCAACTAGTGGCAGCTGGCGCACATCTGGCCAATTATCACATTGCGGTCAAACATTAACCACCTTCCCCCGCGTTGCACCTAGCACATCGATTGTGTCTCGTTTCGTTCTTGAGGTCAACTTGTCGAACGCTAATTGTGTTCACCCACCAATCCTTAAACACAAGAGAAGCCGATTGCTCAAGGCGTTTATTACATACAGAACAAGTAACAAAACACTCTTATCATTTGAAAATATTGGAGACCGATCGGGAGTCCATAATCATGAAAATAAAGTTTGTAATGAATCGGTTATAGCAAGATTTTGGTAACGTTTCGCTTCTGAATACAGAAGCTTCGTCAGACCAAGGGTGTCGGGACGAACAGTGTTCAGGTTTAAATGGCGTTTTCTTGACCAATAACGCGTTCTCTGAGCTAGACAGGGGAGATCAAGACAATTGATCACCCCCATCAATGCTGTGTTAATCCCTAAATTGTTTATTTAGTGTGCAGGTGAGCGTCCGCTGACACATTGCTTACGTAATCCATGTGCGCATTAACTGTTATGCACGTTAATTCTTATCTGCTAAATACCTCTAGACTAATTACAACATGGAATTGGAAGGTGGGCGTTTTTTGGTGGCGCAAATTTGCTTCAGAAGCGTAATTCTGTTATTGATAGTAGTGTGACACTTCTTCAAGGAAATGACACTACTTGTAAAAGATCCACTGTCGCGCTATATCTTATGAAGAAGGAATCGTGGCTGAGCTGCGGCGTTTCGGACAACGAGGAAGAGCATCAATTTAGGGATCTGATAAATGTTGTTCAAACAAATGCTCCATCTCCGGAAACTGTAACTGCTCTGTAGGACACAATGCTGCGCTGAGGACAAATCGCTCTAATTGAGCCATAACCTCGTGAGTCCGGGTCCATGGAATGGTGTTCTCATGTTCTATACAAACGGTCGTAGCATTAGAAACGAATAAGGGGGAACTCCATTGTAAATTAAACGACGACAACTACAAAATTATGGGTCACACAAAAGTCATTGTTGTTTCATGATGACTTATATACCGGCTGTAATAACTGGCAGATTCAGCGCCACAATAAGCATTTGAACTTTGGATAGGCTGGCTCACGGGACATTGCTTTTCATTGACATTTTTATTATTTTTTACGGAAGTATTTTTCATACTATTAAGAACGTGCGTATGATGTCTGTGTTACTCAGGCTTGGATTAACGTGCATAAATATAAGTTGCCTGTAATCTAGTTCTTGCGCTCGTTTGTAAGAGAATGCACTTTCTCAGCAATAGATTTCTTTTTTAGCTATAGAACCATGTGTTTTAATTTTGAGTGATTTCAATAAACACGAATCAGCAGAGAGCATCAAACTCTTCATGCCCCAAGTCTTGGGAACGATTTTGAGGACTGACTACACTCACAACCACGTAAACGAACTCATTAGATTCCGCTAGAGTCAGTCTTTATCATACATCGACCTAGTTATCTCAACTGTTGAGAACGGTATAGAAAATTTTGTTCACTTGAACCGATTAGGAAGGAGTGCGACGTAGTAATAGCATTCGAGTTATTATTGTCCTTTGAGAATTGTTTCGAAAAGTTAGCTAGACGCTTCCGTAGCAAAACCCATTATACCTTACTGCAGGCAACAATGCTACTTAAATTGTCAGAAAGAAATAAAATCAGTGGTGAAAGCCTGAGCATGTGAATGAGATGTGAGGCAAAGTCAAGAGTAACTTACTTACTGCATCATTGATCGCTCGTCTAGTACCCGTTCACAGCAAGGGTGAACCTCAATCGTGTTTGGTCTCTCGACCTAAACAATAAACTGATTAATGCGTTGCGCTATGTATCAACGCTAACAATACTCAAATATTGATAATGTAGGATTTCAAGTTTTCCCAGCTCTATAGCCGGGATGATCATCTATCAGAGACACTTGAATATGAACTTCGAGCCGTCTTGTATTATAACCACGTTTTGGATTTGCTCGTATAAGGATATCAGGCCGGCCGTCTACCTTGGACCTGATACTTTACATCATATTCCACAGCTGTAGAGAATATCGTTTATAAACCGCCAATCAGACGAAGCGATCACGTTGTCCTAGAATCCCATTACGTTTGTAGCGATAGGCCCAACAGTAATGGAACGAAATGCGTCAGAAGGGTGAAATACCGTGCACAGTGTACCGAGCTACAAAGCACAAGTTTCACACAACTGGATTACTACGATTCTGATAGTCATTGGCGCTCTCTCTTACAGCACCTCAAATCTATATTGGAGGAACATTCAATGCTCATTTTGAAGAAAACTTCTCAACGTAATAAATTTATGCTACGAAGCAGGACTAAAATGGATCAAACAAAAGGCAATAGCATGGGAGTTTCACAAGGCTATCGACACAGCTGATTCTTGGGCAAAATTTACATGACTGCGAAAAAAAAGTTATCAGTTTAATTTGAGATGATGAACAAGCTTTTCAATCGCAATTGATTTCTCTTATGCATCAGAATCCGAAGCACTTATATAGACTCGTATACGATAGAACCAGGAGTTTTTGTCCTAAAAACTTCGTCCGGCTTCACAGAATTCATTAATCAGACCGCTGACCTGTTAGCAGACATTTATGCCGGAGATTTTGCGCCATATTTTCTGCTTAAGGACGCTCGTAATTGTTATTGAAACTAATCCCGTATTTTCAGTGTTGAGGTAATATTTTGCATTTGTGTATATTTGTTCAGTACCGCTATTTATAGAAAATTGTTCATTACGAATAAATTGGTTTTGCAACGTTTGGAAAATTCTCGCGCGTAACTCTAACCGGGTTGGAAAAGATTAGAGATTACAATTTTGAGCTATTTGGATATCGTCATTTACACCGGATGAGCGTTTCTTTCACATCCACCTAGACCTAGGTGGCCCGTTACCACCTTCACGTGGCTATACATACATCCTCACCAGCATAGACCAGATCAGAACAAGAATTTTACAAAGAGCCTTCATTCTGACGTAGTCGAATGCCTTCGTTAAAACAATAAAAACGGCGTATAAGGGCATACGCTGTTTCCGACAATTTTCTCGAAGTTGTCTCATGGAAAAATCAAGTCAACGGTTGATCGTCCCCTACGAAAGTCACATTGAGTTTCGAGCAAATTCTATCAGCTTAAACTTGTTACCGGATCTGTAAGACTATAACAAACTATTTGCCTACAACATTCATAAGGGAGATTTCTGTGTAATTGTTGCATTCATCCTTATTCTTAAATAGCATGATGATCTTTGTGTCTCGCATCTCTTGTGAGAAAACTCCTCCTTCAAGTACTAAAGGAACAAATAATGAAGAGGCTGTAATAATGCTGTTCTACAGCATTTGATGAGCTCGGGTGGAATTCCGTCGTCATCAGGGGCATTCCCATTCGCTAAGCGGTCGATTGCCTTATTGAACACATTAAGAGTATGGGAAGTATCTAGATTTTCAAGGGTTGGCAACAGCTCAAAATGTTCTAGTACGTGTGGGGAAACCGTACTGTCCCTAGAATAGAGAGTGGAGGAGTGCTTTACTCATCTTACTATCTAATGAGTTTTGTTGACAATCGGGTTAGGAGATACAAACTTGATGGGAGCCGTTTTAAGTTTATTTGGACCAATGAATGACTTGTACAGTCCTACAAATAGCATTAAACGAACTAGGCTATAGAAAATGGAAACAAATTAAAGTATGGCCTGCAGTCGCAATAAGCACTGGGGATTTTTCGCACGTTTACGTTCTTATGAACTATTGAGTGACCGCAAACTTATTATAGAGTATACATTTAAATCTTTGGAAAATATAACACTGTACAGTTGTGATGAGGTAAAAACTCTTTGCAGATTATTCAAATCTAGTTCAGTAAACTCAACCAGCAAAGTAGATATTTTATTCTGGATGGAACTTCCAATTTTGCAGAAATTAGAATTACAGACTCTAGAACATTCTGCGAAGAATTCCATATATATTTTGATGCTCTATACAATACTTCTAGCTATAAATATATCACTAGAACAATTCGGACATTTAGTGTATTACAACTAAATACTCGCATGTTTATTGCTGTGATGAAGCTTAAACGGGATTTATTTCTTCCGCTTTCGATTCAGAAGAAGAAGTAAATGAACAACAAAGAACTTCACACATCATCGATGAATATTATCCTTTAAACTAAAGTGCTGTCAGAAACATTCACTGTATATATTTTTTCCTTGCAATGCCAGTGTTTTTGTATAATATCAGTTCACTTACACATTATCTGAAAGCAACTTAAAATCTTCGACAATCACCACGCAACGAGATTACCCGGATTGTATTTAAAGTGCACCTCGTTATAACCGATGCTGGAAAAAGAAAAAGCAGTTTTTCTTCACCAGCACGGTGAGAGGTCAGCTGAAGTAGAATAGTGTATATAAAAAACAGAAAACTCTAGCATTTACTTGATTTACGGGATAATGCTAGAAAGTGACCTACCTAAGCTTGTATAGAAATTAGGGAGAGTATTCAGGAAAAATGTTACCTCAGTTGCGGTCCAACCCCTCTTTAAAACTCGAGACGGAACTGCAGGATATATGTTCTTCTGGAAGAATATTCCAGAAGTTTACCACCCTAAGGCTAAATAGTGTTTCCTGGAGTCTAGCCGACATCGCTTCTTAGCAATTTTAAGCGAATAAACCCGAGTGCCCAGCTCCGGACTTAGGGTAAAGAAGTCGTTCATTGGCACGCCACATAAACCCTTTAATACCCTAAAGGTTTCATTTGTGTCACCACTTAAACGATTACGCCAAAGGGAGAAAATATCGAGAGACATTGTGGTGTGGTTCCGCAAATCCTACCCACCATGATGCAAGCCGACCTGGTTGGCTGTGATGATTGTTTGAATAATAATCAATACTAATCAATAATTCCGTAATTCAAAATTCTCGTTGTTAGAGCTGCAATAATTAATAATTGTGCAAATCAACGTGTCACTTTCTCGTTGGAGGCCTGTCAGCAGTGGTGTACCATAAGGGTCGGTTTTAGGCCCTCTCTTATTCATTCTTTATGTGAATGACATAACACGTAGTCTGCAATCAACTTGCTCGATGTTTGCAGACGATCTGAAAATATGGCGCGCAGTTGCTTCATCAACTGACCGTGAAATACTGCAAAAGGATATAGACGCCATCAGCAAATGGGCATCAGTCAACGATCTTCCGCTGAATGCTACCAAAACGAAACATTTGACGGTAGGCGTTCTGGACCCCTTTGATTATTACATCGATGACATGAAGATTGAGAGCTGTACGGAGACCATAGATCTAGGCACGATTGTGACTTTCAGCTTGAAGACCGCAGCAAACACTGCTCAAGCACGATCAAAGGCCTTGCGAGGCTTGTGGGCCCTAAGAAGAACGTTTGCTGATTGGTCTATTCCTATGACAAAAATACTTTTTGGCACTTACGTTCGACCACTCCTAGAATACGGTGTTGTAGCGGCGTTTCTCTGCACCGCAGCCGAAAAGCGACTTCTAGAAAAAGTTCAATGACTTGCGACGAGATTCTGCACCAGTATCTGCAAGCTACCATACGCAGAGCGATGTCCGAAATTGAATATTTTCTCACTAGCCCACCGCAGGGTTCGTGGTGACATGATACTCCTCTATCGGATTGTTTGCCGGAACGAGCTTCCTGGCCTCAGATCGCTTTTTGTAGTTATCTCTGACCATCGCACAAAGGGCCACAAATTTCGATTGCTCGTCCACCGGACGAATCGTCTGTCGCACTGGTACAAATTTTCACAACGTGTTGTCGGCACTTAGAACTCACTTCCGGCCAAGGTTGTTGAAGCGCCAAGTCTATCTCTGTTCAAGAACAGCACCGATCAATTTCTCTGGTTCGCCAAAGACGACTGCTTTGAGAAACGAATCCACCTCCCAGGATACTCGAGGCGTTGGTAGTTATGCCGGTTCAAGAAAGAGCTTAAATGGAACTTTTGTACTCCTTCTGCTCTAAATATAATTGTATTGTATTGTATTGTATAGTATACTGTAGTTCGTGTGAGCGTGGTTTGTTCTCACTTACATTCTCGGGCTGCTTATTCAATTCAATATAATTCAATTCATCAGAACTTGGCGTCGCGAGCAGGATGGATCAACCGACTCTTGAATCATTAAATCTTCATCCAAATCCTGGAAAAATTGAAGAGTGGGTGGAACGATTCGAGCTGTGGAGCAACATTCGGAAGGACGTCAAGCCGGAGAATAAGTCAACATTTTTCTTCACCTACGGGGGACGTGAATTATATTCGTTACTTAAGAACCTATCCTATCCAAAGGCTCCTGCATCACTGCCGTTCCAAGATTTGAAGATACTCCTACTGAAGCATGTCATGCCGGTGAATTTCAAAGCTACCGAACGGGCAAAATTCAACACACTGGTTAGAAATCCTAATACAAGCTGCCGTGAGTTCATCCTTATTCTACAGAAACAGGCTGCTGAATGTGAATTCGGTGATCTATTAGAAAATAATTTGAGGAATCGTCTCATTGGTGGTATTAAAAATGTTGACCTACAAAGAAAAATGCTGATGAAACCTGACCTGACCTACGCCGAAGCCTGTGAAATCTGCGAGCAGCGAGATGATGTGACTGCTGCGACAACTGAACAAGGTGCCGTGTTCTTTCAGAAAAGTTCACTCAGATCCAATCGGCACCAGGCCAACAAGACAAGTGAAAACCAAGCCCGAGACAAGACCGTAAAGCCGATAAATAAGTGCATGTCGTGTGGTGATCTTCACTTGCGGTCAACTTGTCGATTCCGCAATGCAGTGTGCCATGGATGCGGTAAGAGTGGACATATAAAGAAGCTTTGTCGGAGTAAACAATGCAACCTGACCCAACAGAATCCAGTGGTCAATCAGGAGGATGACAGTTCACCTTATGTTCTGCAACTGAAGAGTCCAGCAAAACAATTCATCTACAAATCCTTGCAGTTCTATTCAAATGAAACTGCTGAATTCATCATCGATACCGGTAGCAGTGAATCAGTCATTCCCGCCAAAATCTTGAACCGGGTGGCCATAGAGGCGCATGTGAAACCAATCATCGTTAAACTTCGTGGCGGTATCGGACACAATTCTCCACTGACAGGTAAAATCACTTTATTTGTGAAACAAGACAAGGAGATTCCAATTCCAGTCCGATTCTTGGTATCTAAAAGCAGTCCAGCAATCCTCGGTCTGAAAGCCCTGCGAGCCCTCAAGCATCCTGTATCGTCGAATGTTGTGCCCGTTGAGAATTCAGGAGAACAAATTCAGTCCTCCCTACGAAAATTGGTCGTCCAAAGTTCAACGAACAGTGGTGGCATGAAGGTAGAGCCAGTAACACTGGAAGTTGAAGGTGATCCGATATTCCTGAAACGTAGAATTTTGCCTTATGGTGTGAGAGACGGCGTCTTCAATACCCTGAAGAAGATGGAAAGCACTGGTATCATTTTTCCAGTTGGTTCGTCAGCATGGGCAACACCTATTGTTGTAGCAGTGAAAAGCAATGGAAAGACACCGAGAATATGCGGCGACTACAGAATAACCCTTAACCCGAGACTGAAGCGTTGTGCCTCGACAACAGAAGAGCCGGAAGACTTTATGAGGGCAATTCACGATAGTAAGATATTCTCAAAGATTGACCTTGCGAATGCATATTTGCAAATACCACTCGAAGAGAAGTCAGAACCACTGACCACAATCAATACTCCATGGGGTTTATTTCAATTCAATTTCCTCCCATTCGGATTGCATGTGTCCTCAGGCATATTCCAATCGGCAATTGATAAGGTGACCCAAGGCCTACCAGGAGTCCGAGCTTACCAGGACGATCTTATTATCCACGGAAGAACGCATGAGGAACACGACCAAAGACTATTGGCACTGATGGAACGACTTGCAGCTAAAAACGTAGCAATCAAGCCGTCAAAATGCGTGTTCCGAGTCAATGAACTACAATTTCTTGGCTACGTGATAGATTCCAAAGGATACCGACCCGATCCTACTCGATACGATGCACTTGCTAATGTGCAATCACCAAGTGACCAATGCAAACTACGATCAATCATGGGTTGCCTTCAATGCTACTCACGATTTATTCCGAATTTCGCAGCCCGGGCACAACCGCTATTTCTTGCTCAGCATGCAGAAAATTGGGAATGGAATGATGAACTGGAGTCAGTATTGCGCACCTTGATTCAAGCTATTGTGGACCGACCAGTACTGGTGGCGTTTTCGCATATAAAACCCACCACTTTGATCACAGGTGCATCGGACGTCGGAATTGGTGCTGTGTTGGAGCAGGAAGGGTTCCCGATCATCTGCATATCCCGATTGTTGAACCAAGCAGAACGAGGATACTCACAAACGCAAAGGAGGCGCTGGCGATATTCTGGGCGGTCAAGCAACTTCACAAATATCTATTCGGAATACGATTCCAGATTGTCACGGACCACCAAGCTCTGCAATTCTTATTCAATCCAAAAAAATCGCTTGCCAAAGCTACGGCCTCGATGTTACAAAGATGGAGTATCTACCTTGCAGGATACGATTATGAGATTGTCCATAGAGCAGGAAAAGATATTCCGCAGGCCGACTTCCTGTCCAGGCACGCAAAACTTTCTCCAGCGGAAGCATGCTGTCTCATCTCCCAATCATGTACCCTTTCCCGTGAGCAACTACGAACGTTTACGAAGAAGTACTATTCAACAGTCATGTCAGCCATACGGAACAGTTGGCGTCCAGATGTGCGGAAGAAATATTCACGCCTTTACCAGATCCGTCATGAGCCACTGATACAACCGGACGGTGTGGTTTGTCGGGGAGACCGATTGCTCATCCCGCCACCGTTGAGGAAGCCTGTCTTGGGCGGTCTACAAAGGGCCATATGGGCATTGGAAAAATGAAATCGTTGGCACAGCAAGAGGTTTGGTGGCCAGAAATTGATGCTGACATCAGGAGTACAGCTATGAACTGCGAGGCTTGCTTGCACAAAATCAATTCACGCTTAAGGCACTGGACACCATGGCCCCACAGTTACCTTCCCTGGCAACGAATCCATGCAGATTATTGTGGACCGTTTTCGGGAAAGTACTCCGCACTTGTGATCACCGACTCGTATTCCAAGTGGCCAGAAGTCTTTCTGACAACCACAACAACGACGGCGTTCACAATGCAAGCTCTAAGGAAGTGTTTTCAGCCGTGAAGGAATCCCACAAGTACTTTTCACTGACAATGGTGCCCAATTCTGTTCTAGTGAAATGAAGGAATGGCTGGATAGCATCGGGTGCCGACACTTACGAACTGCTTCGCGGCATCAATGTTCCAATGGCGCTGCAGAGAATCTTGTGAAAACTATCAAGAGTGCTATTCACTCAGCCAATCCTGGGAGCTTCCAAGCCTTGGACGTATTCATTGATAACTTTCTACTGCAATACCGTAATGCCGTCCATTGCACAACCAGAGAGAGCCCAGCCAAGTTGTTCAAATCCAGGACACTCCGAACTTCCCTACACCGAATAGATTCGAGTGATGTGACTTATTTCAGAGGAAACGGCTTGAGACCCGCTCATGGCATCGTCACGCGACAGATCGGAAATTCAATGATTGAGATCACTGACCTAAAGGAGGCAAGTGTGCACCAACGTCACAAAAGTCAAGTACAATTCAAAAGGTCAGAGGAAAACACCAATCAGGAATCGACGCATCAACCAGAACCAAGTGTGAAACCTCAGGAGTCAACTGCTCCTAGAATGTCTGCGAGGTTGGCGAATCAGAACAACGCAACAATTTCGAGAGGGAAAAGGTTGTGGTGTGATTCCGCAAATCCTACCCACCATGATGCAAGCCGAGCTGGTTGGCTGTGATGATTGTTTGAATAATAATCAATACTAATCAATAATTCCGTAATTTAAAATTCTCGTTGTTAGAGCTGCAATAATTAATACATACTGTAGTTCGTGTGGGCGTGGTTTGTTCTCACTTACATTCTTGGGCTGCTTATTCAATTCAATATAATTCAATTCATTACAGACATCATGCGTGCAGCGTACGGTTTCCCACGCTGACCCTTAATCATGCGAGTTGCGAAGCGCTCTCAAAGGATGTCCAAAGGACACCACGCCTAAACACAATATTTGAGCTGCGGTCGAACTAATGTTTTGTACATGGGCAGGAATGCTTCAAGTCTTTTGCCTGATAGCACTGATTTCAGCTGAAAAAGGTACCTTGCGTGCACACGAAGCTGCAGCGGCACATTGGTCTCCCCATTTGAAGTCAGCCCTAACCAGTATCATTAATCCTTAGCGGACGTATTTTTCGTTGCTATGACAATTTAGGTCATATCTTCGATGCATCAACACGTATTTATAGCATTTAAAGTATTCCGAGCATCACTCAACGATATCTATCGGATTTCATACCTTTTCATCGTGCACGTATATTTACAGCAAAGTTATCATTTTGACAGGAAAAGTACATTTTGTTCACGCGCACAAAGTTTTCCCTACACCAGCTATCCTACGGATTTTGCAATCATTGCAAAGACCATATTGAGATACAAGTTTCGATACCTTATTTCGTGTTCTATCATCTGTGGTTCACAAATTATCGCGGATTAACTGTTCAATACCGAAATCTCGCCAACGAACACAGTCAAATCGCTCAACGCACAAAACACCCATTATTGATCAACTGACAAGCCCTATGCAACCAGCAAACATGTGCGAATGTGTAACAAGATCCACAACCCGATCCAGCTGTGACCGTGAAAAGTATTCAGGCGACGGCGACACTGAATCGCTGTGACCTCTGCATCACGCGTTCAAATCTGGTAAGCGTTGTTAGTGTTTCAGTTAAATGTGCTTTCTACAGGTTCCACCAACACGTGTCATGTGATGAGACTTTATCTGATGAGTGTGTAAGGCTAGTGAACGATAATGGCTATACATCTGTTTGTTATTTCTGCCATGCCTGTAGAGATTCACATATAAACAGTCATCGCAAGAGTATAAATTCATCTGTTGGAAAAGTGTCTAATACAATAGAGAGTAGACTGTCGCAACTGGAAGTGTAGCTTGCACGAGTTAAAAATGCTGTGGAGCCATTATTCAATCCTATAACATGTAAACTGAACAAACGAATACGCTCAACTTTATCACCACGAAAACCATCTCTGAAAACGGTTGAATTGTTGCAGCACAGCACCCAGAAGAGTGCTAAGAACGTCTCGAAACCGAAACCGTTCACATCGAATGCCCCATTAGCGAAAGTTGCCTCGAAAGGAATTTCTCTTAATGTTATCTGCACCAACGTGCCAGAATCGACTGAGACGATATTGTCAGATAGACATCAGAATGATTTGGCTGAATAATTGAAACTCTGCATTCGCATGAATCTCAAAGCGATCAACCGGTTTCGTTGATTCGCTTGAGTCGTCATCCCAAAGCCCTACACCAAGATAAGCCGCGGTTGCTCAAGTTAGTAGTGCAAAATGAGAAGGATTTAGAAGATATACTTCTGTCGACATATTAGCTACGGCACGGCATGGAAAATACATCTCGTGTATTTGTTGAATTGCTCAGGTCGGAGCGGACAAAATCACCGCCGGATGGTAACCAAAAGAGAACAAACGATCTGAATAAGCCAAACCTTATTCTCTCAAATGCCTCAGAAGATGCCACAGGTTCAGATACAAAGTGTACATCCAACCACGACCAACAACAGTGAAGATTTATTAGTAATGCTATCCAAACCACCAATGTAGCGGTTATCGATACGTTCCGAATCCCGAAGTCATCGAATTAATAACGTAATGCTCCACGACCCCTTAAGCTGACACTTTTCACCACTACTATGGTGAACACCGTGCTTAACAATTGGAACAAAGTTCCACGAGAGATCAAAATTATCAGTAAACACCTGAAAACCGACTTAATCGTGGAAGTTGCTGGGAATCCTGCTCCGAAAATGGATGTCGACCGACTCTAACGGAGTAGAATGCTTCAAACCCACCAATCAGAGAAGGTCGTTTATACAACTGCGATCAAGATCTCTGCGAGACTTCGATTATTTAATAAACGGTTCCGGTCGGTTACAAACTAGTACATTTATACCAAAGTATTGTGGTGCTCACACTTCCATCCCTTACACACCACTACCGGTTTCAGGCTGTTTGCCATCGTCAGGTGGAGAGGAATTGCCATGTAGTGTTTCAATTTGCTGACGTAAACTATTCAATTCCTGGATAATCTGGTCCACAGGTGAACCGGCAACAATTGAATGTTGACGTAACTGGTTAACTAGGTCAACTTTCGACAAGGTTACAGTTGTCCCCGGGCTCACATTTGCACGCAAAAAAGATGCATAAGTTTGAGTGGGTACCACGTTCGACGAGCTAGGCAACATTACACTATTTTGAAGTTTTACATCAATAGAAGCAGCGTTTGTGGCACCCTCATGGCAGCATCTGCAATACCACTACAACCAGCTGTATTTTGCACAAATCTCATAGTGAGATTGATGTATACCGAAGCAGCTAGGGTGATCGCAACGCTAGCAAGCTGTGCACTCAATGCCGCTGACCACTTTTTCACAGCAATAGCAGTTGAGGCAAGCATTATTTGTACTCAAATGACAGCGTAAATTATGAGTAACGATAATATTCCAGAAAAATTATTGGCTGATTTTATCACAAGCGTAATTAATCAGCAGGAAATATAATGAACGACTTGCTTTTTTATAATGTAGTAAAATATTTCGTCTATTTCACATGAATTTCACAGATTAGCGAAAATTTGTAATGATTTTTTAACAGAGCGTGAAAAATACAACCATGTTGAACGAACCGCGCAAGGTCTTTTTTCTTTTTTCTATTCTTTTTTTAAACTAAACGTGAATGTGGCCCGTTATTAGGCCTGGAAACCTCCAACATTCATTTCTTCGCTTTCTAGATGAATCGCACAATTTATTCTAAGGTTTTAACAATCTCTTTGCTTCTCATATCCTAATAAACTATTGGAATATTGAATTATTGTTTAAGTAAACCAAACGGTTTTAATTTGAGTTCATGTAGTATCTAGGTTAAATTTCAAGGATGCAGTCATTTCGACTTAAGTGCATGCGCGGTGCGGTTATGGCAGAGAATCTTAGTATTAGAGGCTTTAGTAGCTTGCGTGAGCTTGCTCAAGTGAAGGTGAGAATAAAATTTTATTCATTATTGAAAGGGATTCTGCTTCAACGCCAGTGAAAGAGAATCGATGAAGCTAACTGGCCTGATTCCTCCACTTAATGGGAAAGGTGCAGAACTCGGTGGTGAAGCCGTTACGGAATTTATCGAAAATGTTAGTTTGACGAGGCTGCGACAAATCAAATCGGATTTTGATAAATACGACTGGTTGATGAATCTCTTCGATAGGAACAAGGAGTTATTCTTTCGACTGATGAATAAAAATGCTGATTATATTATGCCATTAATTTACACACCGACAGTTGGAGAAGCGTGTCAGAATCTGAGTCTGGTTTACAATTGTGGTCGGTACGTTCATTTTTGTTGCCCACATGCAATTCAGCTATTTTATATTTTTTCTTATCCCTGCAATATTCTGTTATCTCACTCTTTTTCTTGGGTCTTAATGGCAAAATTATTTGGTATCAAAATCTGTGCAAAATGCATCAATCTCTCACACAAACGTCCCACATAATTGTTTGCAGTAATTTTGCACTTCTTTATTGATTAATTTAATACTTCCTATATCTTAATTAATTAGCTTATCTTCGGAGTGTAATCTAAATTCTGTTCATTAGTTACACACGAAATTCTTAGCCCACATGCAGTCTTTGACTGCGTGGCACTTTTCTTGGATCAGGCTTGTGCTTTCATACCATATACACATGACTATGCAATCATGTAGTTTTTGTGTACCGGCGGGTAAAAATGTGCGAAATAGATCACCAAAAGTAAGCGTAAGGCAGAACACGTGCAACTTATGACTGTACGGTACTTTACTTGGCTTTAGGCTTTTAAATTCATTCTTAGTGCGAAGATGCTGCTTTTATACACCTTCAATAAAATCCCATACAGGACCACTCGCGCTTCCTAGCAAGATTCTGCTGTGAAGCCAAAACCGTGATGAAATTGATTTACCAACAGTTGCGATCTGCAAGCAAATATATGCTCAGGTTTAATTGCCATTTAGCGATTTCTTATCAACAGAATTCCCTGTATTTAGCTTCCCGCGAATTGTTTGTTATAAAATTCGACCACATCTAAACATTTTTTTCTAATTTACACAATGTGTATTCAAAATCCCGAGTATCTGAATGCTGTTAACATTACTTTTTGCAGTGGATTGTTCGTGAGCATTCATGACAGTGGAAATATCAAATCCGTTTTGAACAACTGGCCGGAAAAAGATATTCGGGTGAGGGTTTGATTTTATCTGGTTTTCTAGTAATTAATTCTCCTTTTTAATAGCAATTGATCCCGAGAAGTAAGCTGAGTTTGACGGCAAATATCGCAAGAACTTACGGCCATATGTTTATCAAACAACGCGTTCTACTTGATTTTTTGTATTTCTTTTACTTAATTCGTTTATTGTCTGTCATGCATCTATATCTCAAGCTAGTGCTACTTTAATGGTTCACCGCTTATTATGAATAAACACTTTGATTCGCTGTGCGAGTTACCCGTTCGGTTAAAATATGTTTGATCATTAATGATGTTCACAGAATTCTGTCTTTGATTCATTCTTGATTCCGAAATTGTGGCGCTGTTGCGAATGGATTAGCCGGATGTGCAATCGTTCAGTACTTTTATACTGCGCTTGTAACACCGGGCTACATCGATTGATCGCTGCATTCTCACAGCCATTCTCTTCCTAAACGTATTTAGACCAGGCAATTTGACAGTATTTCAGCTCATGTACAGTTTTGACTTTAAGGCACTTTGCCCGTCTTCACGGTTTTAATTTCATGTATAAATAGCGCCATTGTTTAAAATCCAGGTGCAACGAATTGCACATGGTTTTACTCATCTGCGTAGTTGAATCAATAAATAAGCATGATTAGGAGCCAATATTTCGATACGCATTTTTCAGAAAGCCGTGGCGTTCCCGATCATAACTGAACTCTGGCGCCAGATATGACCTCCACTACTACATAACGATCATTTGAGTTGTATTATTGTATATATGCAAAAGCTAGACGTTATGTAAAATGCACAAGTGACGTATTCAACTACCCGACATTTTAGTAGTGAGCGGGTACCATCTCATATGCGATGACCCTAATGGTTATGAAGATTTTTGAAACAATCTTATTATAGTGAAGCAAATCGATTTGAACAGTCTTGGCTGGTTGGGTCACTTTTCGAGAATACTAGATCACTGTCTTCTGAAATCGCGTATTTATATGCTTCCGTTCAGGACTTGAGATGGCTATCCCACCAGATGGCACTGGCTAATAATATTTCTATGGTCGACAGAGTTTTCTATTTTGGATATTTTGAGTTGTCCACTTCGTAATATGTCTTCAAACCTTGGTGGCAATCTTAAAGCATCTTGTTGCGCGTGTTAGAGTGAATACGCATTTGTAAAGTTGAGTGAATAGAAAGCCTTATTTGGACGCATGTCAGTGAAAGCTGCAATGAAGACTTGCCGTTGATATCGCTTTACCTGATATCTGCTTGTGTATTCCATAGATGTAGGCTCCTCATGCCGGGCTCTGTTCGCTTTATTCTTACAAACATGTGCAACTTCTTAAACCTCTTGCATATAATTTTACCGCGGTTGTATGACAGTGGGGGGCATATTTATGTTCTATCGATGTAATACTGTTTCCAATGGCAATACTGATGGTCTGGCTGTGTTAATAGTTATAATCCGCTTTTTGTTCCAGGCTATCTGTGTCACCGACGGCGAACGCATTCTCGGTTTGGGTGATCAGGGTGCATTCGGTATGGGAATACCGGTGGGTAAATTGGCGCTGTACACGGGGTTGGCTGGTATCCCTCCACATCATTGCTTGCCGATTACGCTGGATGTGGGAACTAACAATGAGGTGAGCTTCCGTTTTCACCATTTCACTCACCAGTATCTGACTAGTGATAGTATGGCTTGACATGGGTGCTAGTCGCTTATATGAAATACATCATCAGGGAATCCTGTCTAAAACAATGAGATGGAAACTTGGCACAGGACCTAAGTTTAAATCTACAAAATGCACGTAAATCACGTAAATCCAGGCAATTTTGGCACCCTAGCTTTCCTACTGATCTTACTATCTGCCCCGATGTTACGCTTTCCTGTCAGTTGATTCGTCACATTTATAGTTGACTATTATTTTTCATACATACATACATACATACGCAGCTTGTGTGTAATATTCCTATTTGCCAAAGCCATTCAAGTATACCTTTGGGATTGAATGTGTTTCACTTGAGGTGTATGAACCTAGTCCGGGTGTGTTAATGATTCTTCTGTAGAATCATTGTGTCCCGTCCTCACCCATCTGATTAGGATTTGTGTGGCAGCGGTAAGGCATTCGATACTTGCTACCGATATATTGATGCCCATGATAATGGCGGGGACACCGCGATTCTCTTGTATTCTCCCTGTTCTTTGTCTTTCGTACACTCACTTGATTATAATGTTATTTGAAGACCTTTTCGCCTCCAATATGCTGACTGACGAGCGTGTTGTTCGCACAGTCCGGTGTATAGATATTTGTTTGTTGTTCAATCTTGGTGAACTCGTACACGAACTTAAGAATTCAGTGCTTGCTCGTAATGCAAATGAACACTCAGCCAACCTCGTCTATTGCCTGATGACGTGTAGTTAATCACCGAATTTGGAACCACTATTAGTGTTCGTTCAGTTTCCCAGCACTCACAACTGATTCATACCGAGAATGGCTTTTATCTTTGATTTATCGTCACCGCTGCTCACAGAATCCGAATGATTCACTAATTTATATGAGCACAGCCAATACGAAACCGGTCGTGTGAGGTGTGCATTGAGGTTGTGCAAACACGTATCTTCCGAATAAATGCTTATGTTTGTCGTATACATGTTGCTTGTGTGCTCACATCATCATCAAGGTTAGCTTCACACCGGTAGCGCCTACCGAGTGCTTAAGTGCCATACAACCATGACATTATAAAAATTCTAAATTGATATGGCAGAGTAAGACTCATAAGGCTACTGAACCCATCGAAAATTAGACACGGACACGCTGGGATGAGATGCTTACAACTCGAATCAAGCAATTATAAGTTCAACGAGTAGAGCGGCATAAGTCTGACAGCTTCCTTGCGGCCAACACTACCATGCATCATAAGAAGCTTTTATCGTCACTCCGCTTGACAACAACACTCCAAGAAAATACTTAGTGCAAGACCACCATTGAAAACGGTTTCGGGACATATCTTGAAGCGTAACTCACCTCTGCGATATCTGATCGCGTGGACCCCAACCAGAAAGACGCGCTGCTCCGATTTTGGAAAGGTTACTACGCCATGTGACGAGTTGGCCATCCCCGATGGCTGCTTAAATACGTCATAGGTTGTCTAACGATAATACACGCAAAGCACCTACTTCGAGTTAGAGAATCTTTATCTCATTTAAAGCAAACGAGTCTTTTCGCAACCATAACCCCTCAATCCACACATTCCTGATTAAATTAATCGGTATGCCAAATGCAGCGACCCTCGTGTTAACCAATAGACATGAGTATTTCCCATTTTTTTCTCATTTCAGTCACTACTCAACAGTCCGTTGTATTTCGGATTAAAGCAGCGTCGTGTCACCGGAGACGCTTATGACCGATTCATTGACGAATTCATGAATGCATGCGCTTCACTGTAAGTTTCATGTTGCTCTGTATTATTCATCGTGCATTTCGAAATCGGCACGAATTTCTCGCCCTTTTCTCTGTTGTACGTGCGATCCAACATCGTGATGCCCAAGGCATTGCACTGGGCTAAAAAACCGATTGATGCCGGAAGTAACGTGTCTTTTGTTGACCAACCAGGCTGTCTTTTCCCTCAAGCGAGATCGTCGCCTAAATGTATAAAGTAGCTAGTTTGTGAAAGAGTTTGGAAGAGTGTTAAAGTTAAACCAGCAGCGCTTGTATGCCACTGTTGGATAAGGCTGGTACGACCAACCTGTTTAATCACGTGTCCAAACACATGTATAATGGGGTTAAACCCATAACCATGAAACAAAATGCTCATGTGCATGCATTTCCGTCACACACCCCACGACCGGTTTCGTGCTGTTTGCACACATCTGGTAGGGATAGTAAGATCAGGATCTGCATGAGCTTGGAACAGTGGAGGAATGGTAAATAAGGAGCGCTTGTATGCCATTGTTGTATAAGGCTGGTACGACCAACCTGTTCAATCACGTGTCCAAACCCATGCCGGGTTAAACCCACAGAAATGCATGCAAATTAGCATTTTGGTTCAGTGTTAATCTTAATTTAAAAATTTTGAAATTTCAGATCTAATGATGTTAAATACGAAGAATTAAGTGTTCATTTTGCTATCAAATTAACGAGATACAGCCGAACTCAATCTTTTATATCAGTCTCCATTCAACATATATACATGAAGGTAAAGTGATAAATTACTGCACGATATTCTAACCAACGGGAGTACGCGGTAGAAAAATAATCGTCAATCAGCGGTGTGACCGTGACGTCTGCATGGAAGCTGTCATGTTGATGTCTCTCTACTCTATTTTCTTTCTCGTATCTGTCTAGGCCTGCGCAACCTGACAGTCTCTGACTGTACGGCACTTTGCCTGGATCAGGCTTGTGCTTTCATACATACATACTCGATTGAATTCGTGTTTTATTCGAGGTGTAGACTCCTCATCGTTGCTTATTAGGTCCCGCCATTTCCCACCTTTTTAAGATTTCAACATGCCATGGTTCTGAGGCGGTTAGGCACACCTAACTTTCTAACGACGTCCCTGATGATGGTTATGGCGCATAACTTGATTGTTTATGTATGTCCGCACGCTCGCTAGACCAGTCGAACAGAAGCTATTTCCTCAATCCTTACAGATTCAGGCATTTCCTCCCGAGGTTGATTTAGTTAGTGGCATACTGCGGATGAGGGTTTGCTGCACATCGGCCCGTTGAACACACATTAAAGCTAACTCCTAAATGAATGGCTGATGTTCCAGACCATCTGATCAGGTATACATAGTTCATGAGTTCAGCGAACACCAACATCTAATTCCTAGGCCATACGTATTCACTTCAATATCGGTGTTTCCATTTTCACAGCTTCGGAGTGGATGTTCTCATCCAATTCGAGGACTTCGCGAATCATAACGCTTTTCGTCTGCTCCACAAGTACGACCAAACCTACAGCACATTCAACGATGACATCCAGGTAAGAGTTCGCGATTTCGTCTGACTAAATCGTAATTATCGTTACCTGATCCTCACCGGCTTTCGATTGCGCGATTCCAGGGTACTGCATCGGTGGTTTTGGCCGGCATTTTGGCCTCCTCCAGGCTAACAGGCAGAAAATTGTCGGAGGAAGTATTCCTGTGCTACGGATCCGGAGAGGCTGCAATTGGATTTGCTCACCTAGTAATACGTGCCTTGGTTAAACGTTTCGGTATGCCCGAGATACAGGCCAAGAAGCGTGTATATCTTATCGACAGCAAAGGTCTTGTGGTCGTTGATCGTAAAAGCGGCGGTTTAAATGAACACAAATTGGAGTTTGCTCAGCCGGCAGGAACACCTGAGCTCACAAGTTTGGAAGATGTGAGTTTTTGCGTGAATAACCATAGTGGTATTAATTTTGTTCATTTCTATGTGAATGTTTGTGAAATTCTCTTCAGTATCTTGAAATAATAAAATCCATGGGGTGCTTATTGGCCCATCTTTTGGCAGAATGATCAGATCCTATAAGTGTAATGATAATATAGCTACGCTTTTGGATTGTTCCCAATAAACACTCTAATAACTTCACGCGGATGCGTAGTTCGGAGAATCCGTATGAATCTACCGCTGTTTATTTTCCAACTATTGTTGTTGCCCGTTTTTCTCCTGGTTATGATTATGGGTTTTCCCCCGTTTCTCGCAATATACAACTGCCGCGGGATTTTGAACCTGCGTCGCTGTTGGTTGGAAGAGGCCAGCGTTTAAATACGGGCCACAGCGTCGATCTCGACAATGTGGAAATATTGAGACGCGGTATTAAACCGTATAGCGAACGCCTACATGCGGAGGCGGTCGAAATTGCCAAGGTCGACTGGCGGTCAATAAGGTGGATGGGGCAGCAATCTCCACAATCTGGATCTCAGCACTGATGCGAAAGTAGATAATTTTTATTTACCTTATACCTACTAGTTAATTAGATTTTCGTTTTTCTTCAAACAGCTGAACCTTAGCCCCGTTAGTTATGTACTTTTACGTATGTGGGCCGCTGTGGCAACTGACCTTGACCGTGTTCACTTGTATTGGATTGATTGGATACACTGGTAGAAAAATCGACCACTGATCCTGGTCATTCCCACGATACGTGACACAGCGTAGGCGTACTATAGACTGTTTAACGGCAAGGTCAAGTAAGTGGTGGTGGGTTGGCTGCTACTTAATCATGTTCCCTGTCCTGACTATCATGAATGACCTTGATTGACCTAAACCCATTGTGGAAAAAATAAAAAGTCAGAATCAATTTTAACGAAACAAATAAAAAAAATTGTAGAAGAATTGATATTGTACACAGCCGATTCAAAGGCCCCGCTTATAGATAGATAGATAGATAGAACCGTTTAAGTCGCCCAGGATTAAGAACTGCGCTGTGAAACGAGTTGCTGTATCCTACGACATTTTTCTGTTTATTTCACCGAAGACTGTATTGATGCCGAATAATCATATTAACCGAGAAATCTGATATCGACCATTATGACGACAAAACCGGATGAAATAGTGTAGCTTTGAAATTCCAGCGAATCGTCTAATTGCGTGTTGAGTGTCGAGTATTTAAGGCAATAAAAGTGCTTAGTCAGCAGATAATAGTATCGCTCGGGAGATATTTTATCTGTCCCACACGCTGAGTCCCTTCTAAGCACATTTTGCACCTTTGATTTAATCACGATTTTGACAAATGTCCATCCGCCATTATACTACACCGTTAATCCGCGTCCATATTGTATTTGCTCTTGGCTAACTAGCCCGAACTCACCAACAACACTTCCCTTAATTGCCTCCCCTCGTCACGTGCGCTAGGTCATCAAACATTCGAAATGCACCGCGTTGATAGGAGCTGCCGCAGTTCCCGGTTCATTTAGTCCGGAAATTTTGACATTGATGGCGGAATTGAACGAGAGGCCATTAATCATGGCATTGAGCAATCCAACCCACAAAGCAGAGTGTACCGCCGCGGATGCGTACAAATACACAAAGGTAAGCGATCGGATATGTTCGTTTGCCCAAAACACACTTATGATTCTTGCACCAACAATGAACATGGTATCCAGAATTTTGGTTTGAATTTATCGGAAAAGCTATTTGCTGAGTTGGTTTACTTACCGTTTTTACGGCCAAAATTAGTCCTATTTTTTCGGTGCTGCACAACCCATTATACACAAGTAAAACTAAACCACTGACAATGGCATTGGCTATTCCACATTCTCACCGGAACTGCCTTCGGCTCTTCTATTCGGTGCGCGTTTGTTTCTTATGGAATTCCTTACCGTCAGACGTACAATCATCTAGTAAAAGGATTTTTAGGAACAAACTAAATTTGTTTGTAACAACCCGATTATATAACTTAACTAAGCCTTGGATATCTAAGAATAAACCATTCATTCATTCATTCATTTATTTAATATTTCTTGACCCAGTTAGTTGGTTTGTAAGTACATGGTAGATGAAATGACGATGCAGTCTCGTATAGCATCGTAAATAGTTCAAGTCATCTTGGTTTAGCCTTTTTGATTTTTTACAGTCTGTTCAGTGGTGATGGATTGCATGCTGTGCTTGACAAACTGACCAAATAATGCTGGTCTTGTCAACGTGACTAGACACCCTCTGGGGTTTACCGGAGTCTGCTTAGTGTTAGGGTCAACCATGAGGGTTGGTGAAGACTACTTCGTCATGTTCCCCGTTCTGACTCTCACCCATTGTCAGATCGGCCCACAAAAGCTTTCTAATATTTCACGCTGTAAACCACAAAGTTACCGACTATATCATGCGCCCTCTTTTCTCTATTCCAATCGACTCTTCTGCACGAGTGTGCAATCGTGCAGTGCTTCTGTGCTACATAGCTAACACCGTACTAAATTGATTTGCAACCGTTATGAGGTGTATTTGGAAACACACTGGAGTCTCACTGCCATTTTGATTTTCCGTCCCATATCTGTCTAGGCCTGATAGTATCGTAACCCACGTGCAGTTGACGACTGTATAGCACTTTACCTGGATTGTACATTCATCATCTTGCTTCCATCTGCTTGCCCCATCCTATTTTTGCATGTCCAGGGTCGATGTGTTTTCGCGAGCGGCAGTCCATTCAGTCCGGTGGTACTGGACCCGAAGACGTGCACCGGTATCCAAGAAATGATGCATTTTCATCCTGGTCAAGCGAACAATTCCTACATTTTCCCCGGTGTCGCGCTGGCTATCGTCAGTGGGCGAATTTGTCCGGTCACTGACGACGACTTTTTGGTTGCATGTGAAGTGAGTGAGCGTCGTTAAATGTTCCTACGTACGCTTGTGTACCTTCGCGGTCTCACATTTCTGGCATGCTCCTTGGTCCGGTTTTATTGTTCACTCGTTAGCATTCAGTTCCGCTCATTGTTATACAACTTGCGCTGATTATTTGCAACTTCGACAACAAACGTTTTACCTTTGGTGAACTAATTCTGAGGGTACTGGCTTTCTGCTAGTTGCACTCATCAGGATCGACACACCAAGTGTGATTATTTTAACGTGTTTTCATATGGCGCCTGAAGATTTGTTTTACAACAAGCACTTATATGTAATCACCCAGTGTTGTGTTGTTGAGCGCAGAATCCACAATGGACTGTGCAGTTCTTAACAAGGTGAATGCAATTTAAGCTTGATCCCTGTTCGTACTGACACCCTTGGTCTGACGAAGCTTCTGTGTCAGAAGCGAAACGTTACCCATAAACTACTCTCACAGATTCATTACAAACTTTATTGTTTCCAGTGTTGTGTCTTGTACAGTTAACGCTCCGATGCACAATCGTGCAGTAATTGTGTGCTGCGCCGTCAACACCGTGCTCTACGTTAATTTTTCCGCTAGGACCGATGATCATGCCGAAACACTCTGGACTCTGCGTGCCATCTATTATTTCTAATATATTGTTGGACCTTGGTAGCCCACTTGCAGTACGTGCTTATGCGATACTGACTAGATCATACATACATACATACATACATACATACATACATACATACATACATACATATACACTACATACATACATACATACATACATACATACATACATACATCACATACATACATACATACATACTCACATACATACATACATACACGCATCGGTAACAAATACAATACTGTGCACTACCGATAATAAGCTATCTGCAACGAATGGCATGCAATTTACTATGTGCATCCGAGTACCGCCTATCGCGGGATAGAGAGTCTGTTTCTCTTGAATTGGATTATTTAATCATTTGAAGGCTTTGGAGCATGAAACTCTCATGCGGTTATGATGTATATTTATGGTCGAAACCGACCGAAGGATTCAACAACAACAACAAATGGCTGGGTAACTTTGTCACCTTCGTTGGTATCTATGTGGACCTGAATATCCTGACCTGTCTGACTACTAGTCGACAAAGCACTTGCCGCCGCATCCCAAAGACATCCTTGCTCTGTGTTTTGTTATAGACAGAAACAATCAGTCATTAATCGATTGCTGGTCTGTTGAAATGTTCTTTGCTCAATTAACAGATCCATCCGAATGTTGATAAGGCTATGTAATTCAACTCATGATGACTTTTTGCTATCCTTCCAATTTCACCCCCCCTGCTTTGTAGACATTAGCTTCCCTCGTGTCTGATTCGGACTATTCTCTTGGACGCGTATTCCCTCCTTTGACTGACATCCGTCGCGTTTCCAAGGTGATCGCGCGTGAAGTCATCATGGCGGCCATGCTCGAAGGTCGTTGTAGGGCTGCCGACGGTAAAAAATTGACTGTGGAACAAGTTGAAAACCTCGTCGCCGTTTACGCGAGCTACCCTCCCGAATCTTGATGATTCGATACGTTCGAAGCACCGAACTGCGGCAATGACCTTCTTTCTTCTTAAAGTCATTTGTCTATGCCACATTTTACTGCGTCTAATTTTGCTTCTTTTTGAAATTTCTAACAATCCATTCAAAAAATCGCAATCTTATCGATGCCTTTTCCGAATACGAGGATACGAGAAGCGTTGTACCTACCCCAAAAATTACAATGTGATGTGTAAAAGGTAAATAGGGTATTAACGTCGGGAGATAATGTTTTGATGCTAAAACTCGTTCGACTTAGTTTTAAATTCATGCAAGCCAGTTAAGTGGGTAACGATTGAAGGTAAACTGTTTTAGGTGAAACAAACACGAACGGAATAATACTACATGGAAATTTGAGTACAATCTGTTAGAGCAATTTTGGGGTACCGTTTCGCTTCTGACAGAAGTTTCGTCAGATCAAGGTTGAGCGTCAGGGCAGGGAACAGGATTAGGTTGCACTCCATCCACCATCTCTGTTTTGACCTTACTGCTAAGGAGCCTATTTGTAAGGTTAGGAGGATGGATGTCAATTCACGTATGCATGGCCAGGATCAAGTAACATCCCGTCAAGCTCAGCTGACACTGGCTCACATGTGTAAAAGTGTATAACTAATGGGGTTGAGTTTAAACATTTTAAATGATGAATTTTATCTACTTACGTTCGCCTCTGCCATATTGTGGGGATCTCTGCCCCGTCCACCTTATTAATCACAAGCCTATCTGCCTTAGCGATTTCGCCATAAGGTTTAATACTGCGTCTTAACACTTCCGCATTTTCAAGATCGACGCTCTGACCAGTATCTAACCCGTGCTCCGCCAAAACGGAATCATACTTATTACCTCGCATCTCATGGCTGCCTTTTGATACGCTTTCGGTGTTCTTAGATCATGATGTCAAGTTCCCTGGAAGTGTACCATATAAGAACAACATGACAACCCTCACATTTGAATCCATACATGCTATTTGTGCCAAATGATAAAAATGTCTTATCCTTGAGGCGCACGAGGAGCGAGTGATAGTTTTTTACATTTTCGTCGCACGTGCGGACGTTTTGTTCAACATTCTACTGATCACTTCTGTTGCGCTTTCATCATACGGTATACAAACCGTGTTACAGTATGTCGACCATGGATGTACATCACAATCGTATGATTTTTCATGTTCCACAGCTTTTCGAATGACTAAACAGTCCGATTCGGTGGGAACAATCTCTCCCGCAGCGCTTGTAACGATAGGCAGAACTCGGTCGATTGGCGTCAGTTGCACGCCGGCGGCGTGATCTGCGTTCAGCAGTTGAGAGCTGTATCTGCTCCTTCCCAGTATGCAGACGAATACCCTATCGCGACTTTTTTTCTGGGATTTCGTTGACGGGTATTTCGGCCTCATCAATCTGCGCCTTACAATGCTTTACGGATAACCGTGCTCTGAGAGTCGCTACGACAAGCCTGTTTACGTTCATTTTCGTCGCTGCATAGGTGTTCTATCGTATAGAAAATAGACGAAGCTATGGACACGCGGAGATGTATCGTAGGACAGTATCGGTATCGATTGGTTTCCGAGAGGTTTTTATATACCTGTCTACTCTGCTCTAAACAATTCAAAAATGAAAGAGTGCTTGTGCATGATTGAACTTAAATTTCTTTGCAATATGAATGCACAATCGGTTTCAAACTGATTTCAGTCAATTTCGAAATAAAAACACCTAATGCTTGATTGGGAACTTAAATTTCTTTGCAATATGAATGCACAATCGGTTTCAAACTGATTTCAGTCAATTTCGAAATAAAAACACCTAATGCTTAGGGAGAATTGGGCAACACCCACGTTTAATCGTGATCGTGAGGCCGGGAGTACCCTTCTCGTGAATGGCCATTGTATGATTTAGCGTATGGAGTTGTTATTTTAGGATAAAGTCTCCACTGATTCGTCGATTGAGTATTTGAACCATTACATTTTATCTGTCATTTCTTATTCAACCAAAGGTTTAATGCGTCACATTATCATCAAACAACATTTCTTTTCATTGCAAGCATTCAAATATCTTCCTATTTGGCTAAATAAACTAAGTAAGTAACTGATTTGGGTTGATATTAATTTGTCACACCTTGATGTCCGCTGAAGGACTGAACGCTATAGATTCTGTTTACTTGGCACGGAGACTTCACGCTAGTTTTCTGTATGCATTTCGAAAAGAATGTATTACACACGGTGACTATGTCGTGTATGCGGTGGCTGATTAATGACAATGATTCAAAGACACCCGCATGAAGCAAACCTGATTTTCTTGGTTAACGCATATGCAATAGATCAAGAGTGCATTTGCTTTCTCCGATTGCTAGGATTATCTACGCGTTCTAATTTAATATCGTGTTTTGAGGTCATTGCAACACGTAAGAAGATGCTAGAAGCGGGATTCGGCCTACTAGTTCTTATCAGGTGGAAACCGAGATTGGCTTCCGAAAGTCTTGAAAAATTAGAGAGATAGGAAATTTTGTTACATTTTGAGACAACTCTTAAGCACGTATTGTTCGAAGTAGCAGTGATGTAGTGCATAATTTTAGGTTACGCGTACAACGCAGCATATGAAGGAATAAAATTCTACTATTGCCAATTAATCGACCAATTTCACTTCTCGAATCGCTGTACGATCTTTATAAATAACCATGGTTTCCAAGTCAAGCATTGTGTACCCACATTAAGTGCGCAAGACGTACGATCAGGTTATGGCATTGTTCATGTGATTGAACTTGTCAATATGATGAGACAAGCTAATTTACTTCCGCGCATCCACTTACAGACATCACCTGTTTCTTATGAATGTTTTTCACCGGGGTTGGCAATCAATCTCACGTGTTTCCTGGCATCGGTATTTGAGAGCGTAACGGTGTTGAAATTATAAAACCGAATACATATTCTGTTCGATTTACTTTTGCTCACGTTGCCATTATGCAGCAAAATCTCATGAAATTTCAGAGTTCAAATTTCATAATGTGGTAAGCTTTCGGTCGATACTGATGATAAATTTCTGTATTTCGGCTGATCCCCAGATGCACAAATTATACGAAGAAGGGCAAGCCAGTATAGTGCCAGCATTCGGAATGAGTCTTAAACCTTGAAAACGTAGTGTTTTCCTGCAAGTTAAAAAAATTTACAATTGTCATTTTTTGCTCAGAATTCATACACATGCAACTACAGGTCATTTCACGTTTCTCCATAGTTATAAGATTCAAGATTCAAGAATTTATGGTTACAAAAAGCACATAGCTTCACAATTACCATATCATAGTAAATATGCGTTCAATAAGAGGTATAAAAAAATCAATTATACGAAGTCACTGGAGTCAAGTAATATGCTTACCCTGAGTCAATACACAGGCATCGTCAAATCGTTAAGTAACAAATAATTGTCCAAGGTACGAGTGAATGTTTGGATACAGGGAGAGGTGATAATTGCTTCGGGAAGGGCATTCCACAGGAAACAGACACGTACCGAATAGAAATATCGGCGACAATTAGTACGGGAATGGGGAATTTGTAGTGCCGCTGAGTGGCTACGTGTAATTCCTGATTCACGGTATTTGAACAAATGTTTGAGTGGATGATCTGGAGTATTCAATATCTTGTAAGTAATTATAACGTCACTTCGAAGTCTACGTTGAAGGGGAGTGGGGAGCTTTAGCTTTTTCAACCTTTCCTCGTATGTAAGGTTTCGATAACCACGCACGAGTTTAGTTGCACGATGATATATCCTGTCAAGCAAGAATATATCTTTTTTCATCCACGGAGTCCATGCTTGCGATGCGTGTTCCATTGTGGGAATTAAGTAGGTCTTCATGATTCTTGGCAACGTTACAGGCGTAAAGGTTCGGAAGATCCGTCGAAGCATACCTAGAAGCTTTGAAGCACGCTTGTAAATGACCTCACAATGCACGCTGTTCTTTAGGCTGCCACATATCCAGACTCCAAGATCCTTCTCCGATTCGGTCCAGCTCAAAATCGTCTGCCCAAAGTGATATTCGTACTGAAAGGGCTTACCGATTTGCAGTAACTTGCACTTTTGAAAATTGAACGGCAGTTTATTTCTAACTGACCATTCGTGTAGTGCATCTAAATCACTTTGCAGTTTTACGCAGTCTGCAGTTGATTTTATTCGCATCCAAAGTTTAACATCATCCGCAAAAAGAACTACCTTGCATGAGAGCGTCTCAGGTAAATCATTGATGTAAACTAAGAAAAGCACTGGACCGAGAACGGAACCTTGCGGTACACCACTGGAGGTATTAATGGCTCGTGATTGTACCCCGTTAACTCGAACGGTTGCCTTGCGCTCATTGAGGTAGCTTTCGAACCACACGAGTAGCTGCCCGTCAATACCAATCTGTTTCAGCTTCCGTAGCAACAGGAAGTGATCAACTCTGTCGAAAGCTTTCGACATATCCAGATAGCACGCGTGCACACTGTCTCCTGCGTCAACCGTTTGGGTCCAATCGTTTAATACCGTCAGCAAGTTTGTCAAGCAGGAGCGAGCTTTACGAAACCCATGCTGGGCGACAGATAGTATATTTTGTGATTCCAAGTGATGAACTATATTTTCCGTCACTATGCGCTCCATCACTTTGGATATCACGGGGAGTAGGGTGACAGGACGGTAGTTCGCGGGATCTGAACGGCTACCACCCTTATAAATTGGTGAAATTACTCCTGTCTTCCACTCTGTTGGCACCACTCCTTCGGTTAGGGAATGTTGGAACAATTGGCATAGTGGTTCACACAGCTGCTGGTCACAGGATTTTAGTAGTGCTGGTGTTATTCCATCGGCTCCAGGAGATTTCCTAGGGTTCAGTCGACACAAGTGTCTTCGTATAATCGCTGAATTAATCTCAATATTATTCAGTTGTTGAGATACAATCGATGTCAGTAAATTCTCATTCGCCCTAACCGTTATCGGGCTAAACACATTTTCATAAAATTGAGCGAGAGTATCAGCCGTTTCCTTTGCTGTGACTGTTAATCCATTCTCAGAAATAACAGGAAACACCCCTGGTTTCACACTGGACCGAGCATTGACAATCCGATAGAGAAGTTTAGGGTTTTCTTCCATTTTCAAAGACAGAGAGCGATGGTAATATTGCTTGTCCTCTTTGACGAGAGCATTCACTTTGTTACGAATTTTAGAAAATTGCTGCCAAGAGGCATCAGTTCTGGTCTTCCGGTGTTCAGTCCAAGCAAAGTTTCGTTTCCCGAGCCATTTTTTTGTGCGACTGCGAAGCTTAAATCGGAAATCACTTGCCCGTCGTTCATCAACAAATCGCGAATTATGATCTATGTTTGACTGAAGTATTTTCGTGAGCTCACTGCATTGTGTTTCGGTGTTGTGCTGATCAAGTTCTTGCCAATTTACTAGCCCAAGCGATCCACGTAGACCAGCGTAGTCGATCTTTCTGAATTGTTTGGAGGACGCACAAACTCGTCTAGCACTGCAAACAAACTCAAAGGCTAGCACCAGATGATCACTCCGACCGAGGGGCGCAATGTAGTCAACACCCTCAACTGCTGTTTTCTCTGAAGTAAAGATTAGATCCAAAATTGATGGCAACTCTGATCCTCTTCTATGAGTAAAGTCAAACACATGATTATGCAGTGGAATCATGTCGATCACCTCACGAAATTTGTGATCAAATGTGTGTATAGGGTGATCGGACCTGGCAAAGAGATGAGGAAGATTGAAGTCCCCGATGAGTAGTAATTGCGAGCTACGCTTCTCTCCGGCGTAATTTAGCGCTTGTAATAACCTGTCATTCTGAGTATCATTCGAGGCTGGAGGGCGATATATGATTCCAAGAATGCAATCGTCCTGTGACACATTCGTGAGACTGCACCAGAGGGTATCTTCGAAATCAAGTCTTGGATCGTGAATTTTCATGCACTGAAGCCGTTCGTGACAGTATAAAGCCACACCACCACCTTTTCTTGGGCGATCGTTCCGTATTAGCATCATGTTGGGGATTAAGAGTTCACTATCAGTCATACAGGATTGAAACCAGGTTTCAGTAACAGCAACGAGGTCTGGCGTGTATCGTTTGCACAGCTCGGTCAGTTCAGTCAATTTGTTGAACAAACTTTGAGCATTGGTATAGATGCATTTAAGTGAGTTTTTAGAATGTAACACTGAGTCAGTATTAGTATTTATTGGTCCGACGATGTTGACGTCGGACCGAGATCGTTTTTTGAATCAATTTGAAGTAATTTCGCGGGCGAATTTGCACCAGTTTCGGATAATTGCGTAATTGAGGGCTCCAGGTGGACCTCAACAGCGGCTTTTGAGCTGCACAGTCTAACGTTTTCAGGTAGCCTGTTTCTGTTCACTTTTAGCTTGCTTCGAACATCATCCGCCATGCTACTTGAAAGAAACGTAACCTTAAGTGGATTTGCCCCTTTCCCGTGATAGTTCGGCGAACGAGGTATTCTGTATGTGTCGACAACTACAGAATTTTGGAAACCGATATTTTCGGCTATAAATGACCATTGTTTACGGTCGTGCTCTTTGTTTTCGAAGCCCGTTGTGGTGCCCGAATTTTCTGGAACGTCAAGCAGAATAATACTCCTTGGTGCTGTTTGATCCCGCCTATTCGGTGCTTTTGACCTTTCCCACCAAGGAACGTCAGCATATATACGGTTGGGTAGGTCACTTTGCGTTCGGAGCAAATACGAATTTAGTAGGACATTTTCCATGTCCTTTTCGTTGGCGAAAGTGATTTTAAGGAGACGTGGTTTATCTTGATTCGGGGATTTCGTATGACGAGTTAATCGAGTTACCGACACGGGGTGAATACTGTCTAGGCCGATTCGATTACAAACGACGAACCAGTTTTCACGGTCATGCTTTTGCCTTTCTTGAAAGAGCGTCACCTCTGACTCAGGAATATTGGTGCATATTACACTTAAATTTTTTATGCGTTTTATCGAATTTTTCTGCTCCCTGTGATATGGAACCGTTTTGCTTTGAACTTCCTCTTTTGCCTGAGGTTTAGGGCTCAATTCTAACGCCAAACACTTATCACCTTTAGACACCATCTGGGCGAAGGTTAGCTTGCTGGAATGAGACGCGTTCACTTGGAGCTCTTTGGACGTAACCCCTGAGTCTGGAATCGATGGTACATTATTGACTTTTTTCAACAGTTCCGTCGATTGATGAAGTTCAGATTGCTTTTTGTTATCTTGAGCATCATCTGCTTCGGGTTGAATCGCTGGGGCAATTTTATCCATCAAGAGTGTTTTAAGCCTTTCCTCAATTATTCGATAATTATTTTCTAAAATTTCTAACCGAGGCTCAAGCCTTGCCTCATAGGCAGCGTTGTGTGGATTGTCGCTAGACTGTTTGCTTCGACATGAAGTGCATATGTAACAGACACTGGGGAAATCCACGTTGTTGATAATCGATGCCACTTCCTCTGTTAGGGCTTTATCACAATTGACATGTATTTTACTCGAGGTTTCGAGGTTTCGGTAGGCATTTCTAAGGCGAACTAGCTCAACTCTCGATTGCTCAAGTGTAAAGTCTACAAAAGGACATTTCGTGATTCCGAGGTGTGAAACTCGGACATCACGTAAAGAGCACAGTGGGCGTTTGCGGTATTTGGCATCCGCGGTATTTTGACAGTTATCTGTTGCCGTCTCATACGCAACGGAGTTTTCTGTATTAAACTCGTCGGTAGTAAATTCGTTATGGAGACGCAGCCTATGTCAGTCTGGTCCGGTTTTGTGAATGCCGAACAACCGACTATCGAAACGGATCGCTTTTACGACGCTGCATCACAATTGGCTTAGACCTCGGGTGGTATAAACGTTCACATCACATATTCAGCTAAACCACCTGAAAATTTAACTTCTTCCTGGTTAAGGTCTTTGTTATATCTGTGATGTGCTACTACTGCCTCAGCCTTTGATTAGACAGAACACAACCGTAACTGCACTCGTGTATTGACTGAATGAATGAATGAATGAAAATGTCTGTACAGCGAATGATAATCACAATATGTACTTACGATCGATAGTTCGTTCACTGTCTATACTACACCTCCCCTCTTTGAAAGAAAGCGAAACGTGTGACTGATGGCTTGGACATCGTGGGTTGACAGCTAAGCAGGTGATGTTTGGCCGGATTCCGGTTTTATAAACTGAGGGCTTCAGGTAACGCGTTGCTGGATCGTTGCTGAGGCTGTTAGGTAGAGCGTCTGTTTTTATAATGATTTCTCGTGGAAATATGTTTGATGGTTTTTTTGTGTAATTCGAATTACTGTATCGTTATCTGAGATGTACTTTGTATATTGCATTCCCAATTTTCTTAAATATTGCTTCTGGCTTGCTTCCAGTACCTCCTGACGTATGTTCTCTACATAAACTTGATCCTCACTAGAAATGATTTTGGGTCCTGCCCCACGGTGTTTGTTCAACTGAGGTTCGATTCTTTAATTATATTGCTGGTGTCGGGCAGTAAACAGTTTCATGAACAGTTTCATAAGCGTGACTCGGAACAACAGTTTTCACACGACTGATTACATAATGCTTCTGGTTAAACTGTGCAAGATCCCGCAAAGTATTTGAAAATATTCGAGACCGATCGGGAGTCCATAATCATGAAAATAAAGTTTGCAAACTTACTATAACCGATTCATTGCAGGCTTTATTTTTTTATTTTCATGATTGTACAAGATCCCATTTCTGTTGAAATTCAGACATGACATCACGGTTTACTGACACTTAATCCCTAAACACGTAACCACCAGACATTTGAACCCGAGACATTTAATCCTAAAGTCACTTCATCCGCAGTCACTTAATCTTCAGTCAGTCAGTTTGATAACTTCTGAAGAATCCGCATATCTCAGCATACTTCTTCTGTTTGATGCTGATATGAACCCCAGCACATGCTTGAAGAACTGAGACCGTATGCTGTCGGCAATCCTTTCGCAAACCGTTAAGAAATGTCCACATGGTGGGAGGTTGGCAAGAAAATAGTGACTGTAATGCATCATTCAACGGCACAATCATGAGGCGTAGATCATCGGCTGCCTCATTATCTGATTTCATTCCTAGTTCACTTGTTTTTCGTTGTATGGTATGACATCTCGAGCAATTAAGCGATACTCAACTACGGAAAATGGACGTTCTTAAAATCAGAAGTTATCAAACTGGGGAATAAGTGACTGAAGATTAAGTGACTGCGGATAAACTTGGGGTTAAATGTTTAGGGATCAAATGTGTGGTGATTAAGTGTCTAGGGGTTAAGTGTCGGCGATTAAGCGTCTGACGATTAAGTGATAGGACACCGACATCACGGGGTTTGTTTCGTCGTATTCTGTTGCCAGTTAATTCTCTATTGATTCTCCTGCTGTATTGAACAGCATCTGCGGCTGGAATTAAACACAGTGTGTTGTACTCTCATTCCTGATTCAGGTTTATGCTTCGCCACACTCTGACTTTTTGTAACTTACTATCGGGGTCGGACTGCAGCTTTGATTCTATTTCTGTTTGCAACTAATGATTCCTGGAGGGGCTGGAACTCATGTTCTATAGTAGCATTTTCTGTGTGTATTTCCAATTTCAATGATTCGAACTTGACCTCATTTTCTAAATGCGACTGAAATTCTTCGAAGTTATTCGCTAAAATTTTAACTGATTCTCCTGAGCTTGAACGGTTGATTAGATGGAATGCGACTTTCTTTATAATTTGCAGCGGAATGTTGAATAATTTTTGTACGAGGTCCAGCGGTACTGACACTTTGATACGTTAAAGAATTTTTCCGCACCCTATCGCCAATTGTTATATCTGTAATTTGCTACTACCGGCCCAGCCTTGGATTAGACAGAACACAACCGTCACCGCACTCGTGTATTAACCGAATGAATGAATAACACAATGTCTGTACAGTGAATGATAATCACAATATGTACTTACGATCGATAGTTCATTCACTGTCTATACTACAGACTTCTAGATTTTACATTTTAGAGAGGGAAACCCTAGTCTTGTAGTAAGCACTTTTTCGAACTTTCCTTCATTTCGTATGCACACAAACGATGTTACGAGGGAAGCCTATATTAATCTATGGAAGTGGCTGGGGAATCTCAAACTAAATCAAAGCGTACGACATCATCTGTGTGTATTCGGTTTTATCATTTTAACGCCGTCACACTCACAAATACCGATACCAGGAAACACGTGAGATTGATTGCCAACCCAAGTGAAAAACATTCATAAGAAACAGGTGATGTCTGTAAGTGGATGCGCGGAAGTAAATTAGCTTGTCTCATCATATTGACAAGTTCAATCACATGAGCAATGCCATAACCTGATCGTACGTCTTGCGCACTTAATGTGGGTACACAATGCTTGACTTGGAAACCATGGTTATGTATAAAGATCGTACAGCGATTCGAGAAGCGAAATTGGTCGAATAATGGGATAAAGTAATTCAAAGTTTTAATGGTCCAAAATGCAAATACTTTACAGTAACCACAGATTAAAAATATAGGGAATTCATAAAAAACAAAACAAATGTTTTATACATGTGGAAAGTCAGCGCGTGTATTCAAGTTCAGCCTTGAACATGTTCAGGCTTGTTGCGCAAATGATATGTGGTGGCAGAGAGTTCCATAAAAAACAAACTCGGACAGCAAAGAAAAACCTTCGGCAATTTGATCTGGAGTGTGGAATAGTTAACTTGTAGCCATGCGATCTGCTACCACGTGCTTCTTGCCGATGAATTAGGTGTTCAAATGGGTGATCCACTGTATGCAGAATGTTGAAAAGCAGGATCAAGTCACCCCTGAGACGACGGTACGAAAAGTCAAAGAGGTTTAGCGTTGCAATCCGCTCCTCGTATGGCCTGTTGTATAGACCGGTCACCAGGTTTGTAGCGCGGTGGTATACCCGTTGCAGCAAGGTCATGTCCGTTTGTAAGCATGGGGACCATGCTTGAACAGCATACTCCATTGTTGGTCTGATATAGGTGTTGTTGATATAGGTGTTAATTATACGTGGGAGTATCTGCTTTGAGAAACGAGCAAAGATCCTTCTGAGCAATGCTAAGATTTGGCAGGACTTTTGTATACAACAGAACAGTGCCGTGAAGACTTCAGGTTTCTGCTAATCCACACGCCCAGGTCTTTCTCTTCAGTAACCCATGAAAGTTGCTGAGATCCCAGAGAGTATGTGAATTCGAATGATTTACCGACGTTTAACATTTTACATTTTTGGATGTTAAATGATAAGCAGTTCCGCAAGGACCAATTATGAAGTGCTTTGAGATCTTTTTGGAGAATTTGGCAATCTTCTATGGAGCGTATGCTAGTCCAGACTTTGATGTCATCCGCAAATTAAATGATTTTGCTGCGTACGATTTCTGGTATATCATTCGCGTACACGAGGAAGAGTATTGTCCTCAAGACTGAGCCTTGAGGTACGCCACTTGTAACTTCAACTGGCCTGGATAGTGCCCCATCAACTCTAACCCTTATAACTCTACCAGTCAAGTAATCCTTTATCCAGGCCAATAGTCTGCCGCGCACCCCGAGCTGCTACAACTCAAGGACAGGTTGGAAATGTCAGAGAGTGAGAATAGAGCATGGACGCATTGCTTTAGGATGAATGGTGTTATTTCATCAGCACCCGGGGATTTTTTGTATTTAACCCGCGTAGCTTTACCAGGACACTCTCGGGTTTCACAACGATTTCGTTTAGTGTATTCTGCGATCTGAATGCAGGTATATCGTAAGATACGCGCACGTTAGGGTAGAACACTCTAGAGTAAAATTGAGCGAGTTCGTTAGCGTCTTCGAGAGCTGTGGATGTAGTTCCAGTCGTAGTAAGTAAAGCAGAAACACCTGGCCTTACCCTGGCCATTCTTATCACGATTTGGAAGAGGAGCTTCGGATTTCGTTCAATTTTATCCATCAGATTCAATTGATACTTTTCTTTATCCTCCTGGACAAGTTTAGTAACTTTGTTTCTCAACAAACGGTAAGATTCCCAAGATTCAGGCGTTGAATGCAGTACGTGGATTCTCCACGCACAGTTTCTTACCTTTATCCATTTCCGTGTTCGACTCCGGATCACGAATTTGAATCCTTTTTTGAGTTGTTTTGAAACATATTTTGAATGGAGTTCTATTTTTCGGTTGATTTTCTGAAGTATCGATGACCAGCATTGTTGGACATCAGTGCTAATCGGTGCCCAGTCGGTGACTTCTTGAAGAGACATTGATAATGCAACTTCTGAGCATCACTTGCTCTTTTCGCTTCAGATATATAGTCCAAAACAATGACTACATGATCACTCTTTCCAAGAGGTGCTTCATAGCGGATATCCTCGATGACATTTTCCTCGCTAGTCAGAACAAGATCGAGAATGGATGGTGTGTTTGTGCCTGTGAAGCGAGTGCTGCTTGAGATGTCGTTGAATAAAGGAATTTCTTTGAACATTTTGTAGAATAGATGATCAAGAGAGTTCACCAGTGGAATCTCGCATTTTAGTAAATTCGGGAGGTTAAATTCACCCATGATCAGGACGTTGTTTTGATATCTAGAAACAACCAGCTGAGTTTTCTCAATTAAACTAGCATTGTATGCTTCGTCTGCTGACGGTGGTCGGTAAATAACACCAACAACACAATTTTCACCTGTTGCTAATTCAAGTGAACACCAAAGTGTATCTTCCAGTATCAAATCATTATCCGTGATTTCTCTGAACGTGAGGTGTTGATCATAGTAAATAGCAACACCTCCACCTCCACGATCCATTCGAGTACGATGAAAAAGAAAAATGTTTAGAATGGAAATTTCTTCCTCAACTAATTGCTGATTGAACCAAGTTTCCGTTACGGCTATCAGGAGTGGTGAATATTTTTGACGAAGCTCGATTAGTTCAGGTAACTTATTTATCAAGCAATGTGCGTTGGTGTATAAACATTTGATGGTAGATCTTGATAAAAGTGTTGGATGATGATTATTTGAGCAGGTAAGTTGAGTACGTGTCAAAGACGGTGGGCCTTGTGTTAATGGGTATATGACATCACCGACTCCGATAGAGTGGTCAAAAGTGTCATTTTAAGGGGTCGTGGACCATTACCTTTGTAATTCGATTTTTTCGGGATTCGGAACATATCAATAGAATTTTATTCCTCCGTACGCATGTACTGCATCGTTACTGCCTCTAACAAATTCAATCCAAGTTTACCAAAACTCTTCCGTTTCAAGACTTACGGAAGACAATCTCGCTATCTCCACCTGATGAGAGTGAATAGCTCAAATTGCTCGATTCTATCTTCTACTCACGGTTCCCAATGACATGATATTGCTATAGTGAATTTGAGCGTATAATTAATCCAAGTGATTGTACCGAACAAACGCTCTCCTAGACTGTTGTATGTGCGTTAACTAATGACGTGTTTGCGCGTGTCGCTTAATGATTTCCTTTATTCATCTACCGCATCCACGACATTGACACCGTGCGAAAGGTTATCCTCCGCTGAAATTTGTACAGAACGTTCCATTTCCAAGGTACAGAATCACCAATATTCTCTGTTGTTGCTTACTTCCCACGTCGGATTTTAATGTTGGACGGCCTCGGTCTTTGTTGCAAGAGCAAAATAGTTTGGTGCTCTAAAATGCTTTTCACCTGCGCAATTTTTAATAGTAGGGAGAATAAATGATGCGTATTCGCCTAGCATTACGATTCAAAGTTTTAATGGTCTAAAAAGCAAATACTTTACAGTAACCATAGATTAAAAATATTGGAAATGCATAAAAATAATGTTTTATCAATATGGAAACTCAGCTTTGTATGCTGAGTTGCGAGGTTGGATTTGGTCAGCATATGCTGTTGTTGGCCTGCTTCGGTTGATGTCGACCATGGATGTACAAAACAATTGCCTGAATTTTCATGTTCTACAGCTTTTCGTATGAATAAACAGTCCGATTCGGGAGGAAAATTCTCTCCGCAGCGCTTGCAACAATAGGCAGAACTCTGTCGTTGGGCGTCAGTTGCACGCCCGCGACATGATCTGCGTTCACCAGCCAAGAGCTGTATCTGCTGCTCCCCAGCTTGCCGACTACGCTCTACACAATTCCTCCAATGTGAGGGTTCAAAAGCAAGTTCTTCCCAATTTGCGCGGGTAAATGCCAAGAGTTTCATATCTATTTTGCAAACGTCTTTGTACCGCTAGTGCGGTCTGTACAATGGTCGACTTCCTGATTGCAACGCACCAAAGAGTAGATCTTTCGGAACACGATCATTTTTCTCTATGTAGACGATCCCAAGGCACCGCAGGCGGTGCTGACGTAGTAAGGTGAACACGCTCTGTAGATCAGCTTTAGTCACTCTGTCCATCCACGATATGTTCAAAATACGACGGATACTTAGTAGATGGAAAGCATTCAGCTTCCGTTCGTGTCTTCCGTGGGTGGTCCGGGTTTTACTGACGTACAGTAAAGCATTTAGTACGCACGCACTGTATACCATCATATTTGTCTTTACAGTAAGCTTGCTGTTACCCCAAACAGCTGCTCTGCCAATCCGCTTATCAATCTCCGTGTCTAGCGAGAGGTTATCCGCAATGGTTGAACCAAGATATGTGAAATGATGTATTGGTTCACGCTGACGGTTTCCAACAGTGATGATTGGTGGCGATACAGTCCCTTGAGTAAGGACTTTGGTCTTGCTCATGCAGATTGTTAGACCAAAGTCTTTGCATGCCGACGAACTACAGTCCATTAGCGACTGTAGGTGCTCTTGGGAGTGAGCAATAAAGGCTGCATCGTCGACAAACAGCAGGTCACGGATTAGCACATTTCGTGTCTTGGTTTGTGCTCTCAACCGGTTCAGGTTGAAAAGCTTGCCATCACTTCGCGAGCCTTCTGTTCTCGTCCAAAAACCGTGCTTCAGAAGCAGAGCTCAGAAAATGCCGAAAAACATGGGAGCAAGAACACACCCTTGTTTGACTTGTTTGGCTTCTGAACTGAAACCATTAAAATGGACTGAGCCCTTCATGTTTGAGTTGAACGAAATAACGAGTCTGAGCAGTTATGGGGACGGCTTGTTATATCAAGCATTTTGATGACGTAGTCGAATGTCTTCGTTCAATCAATAAAAACAGCTTATAATGACAAAAGAGCTAATGATGCCCACAAATTGATAAGACTGGGCACCGATTAACACTGATGACCAGAAATGCTGGTCATCAATACGTCAGAAAATCGACCATAAAATAGAACTCCACTCTAAATATGTTTCAAAAAAGCTGAATAAGGGATTCAAATTCTTGATCCGAACACGGAAATGGATAAATGTGAGAATCTGTGCGTGGAGAAGCCACATACTGAAGGCAGCACATGAATCTTGGGAATCTTACCGTTTGTTGAGGAACAAAGTTACTAAACTTGTCCAAGAGGATAAAGAAGGGTATCAAATCAATCTGCTGGATAAAATTAAACGAAACCCGAAGCTCCTCTTCCAGATCGTGAACAGAAAGAACCGAGTAAAGCCAGGCGTTTCCTCTTTATTTACTATGACTGGAACTACATCCACTGCCCTAGCGAGCGCTTATGCTACCATATGCCTCCATTCAGATCATAAATTAACACAGTACACTAAATCGCTATGAAACCCCAGAGTGTCTTGGTGAGGCTATACGGGACAAATACAGAAACAATTTCTGGGTGCTAATAAAATAACACCTTCCTCCTAAAACAATGCGCCCATGCCCTATTCTCACCACTCTCTGATATTTTCAACCTGCCACTGATTTGTAGCAAGGTTGCTACTGACCGGAGAAGTGGATTAATCACTCCGATATACAGAGGAGGGAACCGATCCGATGTGTCTAACTACAGACCAATCACGTTGTTGCCAGGGGTCTCTAAAGTTCTCGAATAATTTGTAGCTGACGAACTTATCAAACATATGGAACAAAATAAGATTTTTGAGAACACACTCCTGCCTCACCAATCTTCTCTTAACTCTTGATAATTGGACTCCAGCCGTGGATAATGGATACCCTATCCATGCTTGTTACTTGGACATGTCTAAAGCTTTTGACCGTGTTAAACACAGCATACTGCTACAAAAATTGGAGCAGCTCGGGGTGGGTGGCAGATTATTGGCTTGGATACAGGATTATTTAGCAGGTAGAGTTACCAGGGTTAGAGTTGATGGAGTACTATAGAGCCCAGTAGAAGTTACAAGTGGCATGACTCAAGGCTCAGTCTTGGTGCTAATACTCTTCTTCGTGTACGCGAACGATATACCCGAATTCGTACGCAGCAAAATCATTTTATTTGCGGATGACATTAAAGTCTGGACTAGCGTACGCACCATAGAATATTGCCCGAAGCACTTCATACATGGTCCTTGCGAAGCTGCCTAGAATTCAACATCCAAAAATGTAAAACGTTAAACGTCGGTAAATCATTCAAATTCACATGCTCTCTGGGATCTCAGCATCTTTCATGGGTTACGGAAGAGAAAGTCCTGGGTGTGTGTATTAGCAGTAACTTGATGTCTTCACGGCAGTGTTCTGTGGTATACAAAAAGTCCTCTTAAAGCTTAGCACTGCTCAGAAGGATCTTCGGTAGTTTCACAATGCAGATACTCCCACGGATAATTAACACCTATATCAGGTCAACAAAGGAGTAAGCTGTTCAAGCATGGTCCCCATGGTTACAAAAGGACATGACTGTGCTGCAACGCGTATACCACCGCGCTACAAAACTGGTGACCGGACTGCAATTGATTTGAATAAGCTTAGGGCCGATCGTGTATTCATAATGCAAAGAAATTTGAGTGCAATCGGTTAGGGCAGTTTTTGGGTAACGTTTCACTTCTGACACAGAAGCTTCATCAGACCAAGGCTGATGGTCAGGACAAGGAACATGATTAAGTAGTAGTCCCAATGAACAGGCAGAAATTCTATCGCTGGTGTCATTAAATCCAGGTACAAAGCGATGCAAACCTTGATTCACACGAAAGACAAGCACTTCTTACGCTGAAGCATGATACAAATATACCAATTACTAAGGCTGACAAAGGTAAAGTAACGGTAATTTTGAACTAAAGCGATTATTTAAACAAGGTTGGGGTACACTAAGCCGAGGACCCTTATGAACGGACAAATAATGGCAAAATGAAAAAGGTAATGAATAACGGCAAAATGGTAGTCAAGGAGAGTTTGGGAAAGAGCTTGTGGTATAACCTGTATCCCAAATCTACTCTAACTCCTAGGTTCTAAGGCCTGCTCAAAATACATAAAGAAGGCATTCCTGTAAGAGCTATCGTTGACGGTATCGGATCACCTGCGCACGAGTTAGCTAGACATTTGGCTTATTTGTTCATCAAGAACGCATATGACTTTGCAGCACGCTTAAAGTCAGTAACAATTAATGACGATGAAATAATGGTTAGCTTTGATGTGGGCGCTTTGTTCACCAACGTCGATACAACAAGTGCGTTACAACTAGCCAGACGGGATTGGAATCTGACGCCAGTTTGTCAGATCGCACAAACTTGAGCGTCCAGCAAATTATCAACGGTGTATCGCTCTGCCTAAGAATGAACCAGTTCGTATTTAATGCGCAATTATATAGACAAAAAGAAGGGTTGGCAATGGGTTCACCAATATCTCCAGTACATACGAACATGTATATGGAGCATTTCGAGAACAAAGCCCTTAGCAATGAAGGGCTTAAGCTAAAATTATGATGTCGCAATGTTGACGACACATTTGTTATCATCTAGCAAGATCAGTTAGAGGCCTTCTTCAACTACTTAAATGAAATTGACCCACGTATTACGGTCACAAAGGAAGTTGAATCTTGCATAAACACTCTTTTTTGGACTGTTTAGCATGGCATGGCATGAAAGCACAGGCCTGATCCAGGCAAGTGCCGTACAGTCAGAGACTGCACGTGGGCGATCCTACTGTCAGGTTGCCCAGGCTTAGACAGACTGTTTAGCAAAAAATAGACGGGATAATAAAAATTTCTGTCTATCGGAAACCTATTGATACAGATGCTGTACTACGGTACACTTCCGCTCATCCAAGACAGGTCTTCAGGTGCAGAGCTTGCTCCGTTTTCCCTAAGATAGAACACCTGTGCAGCGACGAAAGAGAACGAAAGCAGGCGCACCGTGACGCGAGCCAAAGGCTCATAGACCACGGTTATCCAAAAAGTTTAGTAAAAGGTCAATTTATGAAGGTAAAATACCCATCCGAAATATCTGAGAAAATGTTTTGGATATCTATCTGAAAGTTTGTTGCGACGGATCTATTCATACAAGAATTATCCATCTACTACGTGTCATTCTTTGTGTTGTTCTTTCTGTAGATCGTTCGTTTATTTGAATCGCTTTTGTGTTTCACCTGTTAGATCAACCCATCGGTGTTTACCGCTGTCGGGAGCTACTCGGAGAAATACTCAACGTGAAAATAATTTCGCACCAATATTCTCAACGGGAGGCTGACAAATTCGCGGCTACGTCGAGTAACGAAATGTTCCTACAGATCGTCACTTTCCGTCAACTCCACGCAATACCACAAAAACCAACCCCGGGCCGTATCGATTTATTTGCACAGAGTTGTACTTTGGGTTAGCCTGAATGATGAAAATATGCCTGGTTTATTCTACGTGTGTAAAAATGGTCGAACTAAACCAAACGCAGATTTAGCTGCTCGAACAAGTGTCCTAGCAAAGCAACCTGGATAATCGGATGTTGAGCTTAGAGCTTCGATAAATCGGAAACCACTGACTGTAATACCAATCAGATAAGAGCTGCATCTCAGCAGATCATTCAACACGAATGTTCAGCTGTTGTAAATGTACCGGAGAGTCTTGAAGTGCGTTCTTTTCATCAAAACGCCACGTTTACAAATGCGAATGTTAAAGGCCTGTCTGCCCAAATAATCCCTGGTCCGCCAAAAGTTACTAGCCAAAGCCAGCTGCTCATCTGTATGTTTAGCGAAAACCCTCAGGTTCAAAACCAAAAGTCATGGTGCAAAATACTCCCAAAGCGGACACGATATGCATTCGATCTAAGGAAGTTGAAACGTGCAGCAACCATCGAAAGCGAGAGGCACAAAGTGTACATTCGGTCCATGGACTAATCATGATTTGCACCAACGTAAAGGAAACGAGTGCCACCTTACTAGGGGACATGCTAAAGAACGATAAAGAAGAATGGAGAAGGTTGTGCAGCAGCATGGACTTGGAGCCAGTTGAACCACTATCATTTGTATGACAGAATCGTAAACCTACTTCCTCAAATCTGGACCAGCAAAGACTGCCTAAGATCACGGTCAACTCTGCAGCAAATTTGAACACTGAATCGCTGATCCGAAACTTTTAAAGTATGCTCCAATAGAGTGAAATTGGCAAGCATTTGTGAACATGTTCTTAACATCCGTTGATACTTATACCTAGAGATTTCATTGCAAGTAGACTGCAGGGCGACTGGTGTGCACTCTGGTGTGTGGTATAGAGTGCACAAGTTCATGAAAGCGTGCATAATTATCAAAAGATCGATACGCGCAATTGATTCAAGTGTTTCGCTGCGGGCCATATGCGTATCAAATTAATCAAGCACGACTGTTGAACGCATTTAAATTGATGCACATTCTTATGTATTCTTATCGCTCTCTAACGGATAATACGATGGAACGAAGATTGTCCGCCCGAACAACTAAATCGTTTGAACTTCCAAAGAGCGAGCAATCTTTAGTATTCTAGAAAGAGCACACCATTTTCTAGCAAATTTGCCTTTATCCTGTTTAATGCTTGATGATTTCCTGTGGATAAGAATCTTTAAAGTTGAACGTTTCATCTGCTTAATTATTCAAAGTCTAAACATATGTGTTAAGAAACAATCGAATTTAATCGTTGTGCGACCAAGCGTTAGATATTTACGTCTGCTTCCACCGCCAGTTTTGTTATTTTAGACGCACTGAACGCGAGGATACTACTGTAGCGGTTGGGGGAAGAGAGGGGCTGCGATGATTGCACCAGTTCATTTCAGGTCAACAAGTGGCAGCTTGATTCCATATTGCCAATGATCACATTTCCGTTCCATCGGCCGAACATTAACCAAGTTACCCACCGTCGGAAAGCACATCGATTGTGTCTTGTTGCTTCCCTGAAGTTACCCAGTGCAACGCTAATCGCGTTCACCCAAGAATACCACAACACAACAAATGCCGATTGGCCAAAGGCGTTTATTACACGCAAGACAAATAACAAACCATAAGCCTATCTATCTTATGTAGGTAAAGCAAACAACTACCACACAGACCCCACAGATTCTTCGCCGTCGACTGGTAATACTTTCAACATCGTGCGGTCAACTACCGAAGAGTATCACCGGATTAAATTCTGATTTTGCTCGTTTTCGTGAACACTGAATTTTTTGTCGCGCACACTATATTCATCATCGATCGCTCGACAGAGCCAATGCTTGTGCACAAACCACTGAACAGTGCTGCTCATAACCTTGACCGGATGACCCCAAAACGAAAACAAAGCGCACCGGGCTGCATGTGTGCGGTTTGCCGAAAGTCGGTAAGTCCTAAGGCAAAGTCTGTCACGTGTTACGATTGTTTGTCGAAAGTTCATGCTAAATGCGACAAATCGCTGACCTCGGATTTAGTATCGATTATTAATGGAGATAATTGCCCTGGTGTTTGTTATGTTTGTCTGGTTTGCAAGGCCAAATCAACACCGTCAGCCTCGGCGACGAAAACCCCTGAATATGATATTGAGACGCGTCTAAATGGAATGGAATCCAGTATACAAAAACTAAATGAACTGATAATAAACGTCATAAAGACACCGTCGTTACCCGTCGTTACTGCCGAAGAGCCGGTAGATAATCCATCATACTCGAGCAGGCCAACATTTGCCCAGATAACCGCGCAGATGGTGACTAAAACGGGGAGGCGTTCGTTGGGATCAGTGACTCCTCGACTTAACGGAAACGAAAAAGGACTCAAAAAAACCACTGCTACTAAAATGACTGACTCACATTATAAAACAAAATCCGCGGGTGTAAACCTTAGCGTTATATGTACAAACGTGACAGAGTCGCAGGAAACGCTGTTTGAAGCTAAGCAAAAACATGACTTAGCTGAGTGGTATAAACTCTGCAGTCAGATGAGCATGGCCGCAGTTACTCCTTCATCAGTAGTTCGATTAAACCGCCACCTGAATTCTCCTCACAAGGATGATCCTCGCCTTTTAAGAATAACGCTGCAATCTGCGGAGGACGTGGAAAACGTACTCTTGAATGCTTACAATCTTAGAGGTGTTCCAGAGACTACATGTCGTATCCATGCAGACTTACCATGGTGGGAGCGAAAGTCGTCGCAGAAATCTCGTGGAGACTGTAATCCGAGAAGTATTGTAATTCTAGGTGTTCCGGAAGATGCTGCTGACGTACCTTCTCAAGAAAAGTCTGAGCACGACCACAAACAATGGAAATATCTAGCCGAAACAATTGGTATTAAAAATGCCACACTTGTGGATGCTTTTAGGATACCGCGGTCTGCCAACTATAAAGGGCAAGGTCCTAGCCCTTAAAAGCTAACCTTCTTCACAACCGAAATGATGGATACTATCAAACGTGAATGGAAAGCTAATAGAAAAAACCTACCACAAAACGTCATGTTGAGCTTGCCCAAGGTAATAGCCGGAAGCAAGTTAACGGATGGTACTGACCCAAAAACGCCTAGTGATTCAATTCAATTCATTTTTAATGGTCTAAAAAGCATATAGCTTTACAAAAACCACAGAAAATTATGGAAATTTACAAATAACATATCTCGGTAAAAACGGGTTTTGTTTGCTTACTGAACAGTTCGGGAATCAGGTAAAAATCCAACTGATAGAAACTGTTTTCACTCAGTGGAATGGCACATATATGTCCATGGGGTCGAGATGATTTGATGTGTGAGTTCAAAGTTATTAGGTTGTGGAATACATAGTCTCAATGTTCGGATGGGTCGACAGGAATTTGTCTAAGCTGGATTTGAATATATCCAAGTTGGGTGCATGTGCAACATTCGAGGGTAGGGAGTTCCAAGTGAAACATACACGTACAGAATAAAAATATCTTCGACAGTTCAGTCGCGAGTCGGGAATTAGTACTGTGTACTCATGACTCCGGCTGGTTCTTGGTGGTTGTCGTGTGAATAGTGTATTAAGGGGATGGCTGGGGGTATGCAATATGTTAAACATTAGGATCAGATCACCTCTAAGACGTCGGTAAGGAGAGTCGAAGAGGTTGAGGTTTGCAATACGATCTTCGTATTGTTTGTGCTTTAAGCCGCACACGAGCTTCGTGGTCCGATGATAGATTCGCTGCAAGAGATTGATGTCTTTCTTTAACCAGGGTGATGAGGTTCAACCTGAATGTCATGCGATAGCTCCAAAAAATTTGAGTATTCCGACTCTAACCGAGTCGGTCCTCTAATAACTTTTCATGATTTGAACACCACGAACTTTATAAGATCTTTATATACAAATGCACAAAGCCTTCCGAACAAATTAGCTGAGCTAACCGAGATATGTTCGCGCTACTCACCTGACATTATCGCCATTACAGAAACATGGTATTCTTCCCAATTGATTGAATCGGAGATATCAATTCCAAATATGAATTTGATAAGGAACGATCGAGAGAGATGCGGTGGTGGTGTTGCTCTTTATTACCATAATAGACTCCAGTGCCATCCAATAGACAAGACAGAATTCACGCTCGAGGATACAATTTGGTGCACTTTAACACTGATGTCTGGTGAAGTCTGCATTATTGGTGTGGTCTACCGGCCCCCTTCATCTACGGAATCGTACAACGAAAGGTTGATCCAAGTGCTTCAGCGCTTGACTCGCACACAGCAAGCAACGACACTTATTATGGGTGATTTTAATCTGTCCACCCTTTATCTCAGGGACGATCACTCCCCACAAACACCAAAATACCGATTTAGAGAGGTACTAGATTCAATCCCGTTATACAACCATGTTCACGAATGCACCCGGAGAAGAGGTTCTCACCGCCCCCCTGTCTTGGATTTGGTGTTACCGTCGGAGGAACAATCTATCGAAGCGATCGAATTCCAGGCTCCACTGGGTCTTAGCGACCATTCAGTGCTTGTGTTCGACTATGTTTGCAGTACTCAGCAATCGCTTACTCCGAATGGGGTGGTTCGACGGGTAGATAAATTGGCCCTGAGTAAATCGCTCGTGCAGATTCCGCACTTTCAGACGGACAATATAATCCCTGACTCGCAATGGAACGAGCTTGTAGGTTTTCTGAAAATGAAGATAGACGAGAACTCGCAGATCGTTCAGAAAAGGTGCGTCGATGAACTTCGTTTTGTTGTCCGCAGCAGAACAAAAAAGTGGATAGCACTGAAGCGAGCAGCGTGGGTGCAGCATAAAGCCAACACTACTTCTACTTCTTGGCAACATTTCCGTATGTTACGCAACAAAGTGACTGCGCTTATTCGAGAAGATAAGGAAGCGCACCAATTGATGCTCCTGTCGAAAATGGAACGCAACCCTAAGTTATTTTACAAAATCATGAACGCGAAAGCAAAAGTCAAACCAGGTATTTTTCCCATCCAGAATGGCGAAAAACTAACTGAAACAGCATTAGAAACCGCAAATGCTCTGGCAATTTACTATTCTAAGGAGTTCGTGCCAAAGGTTTTAGTGGAACGTTCTGAGTATTCAATTGAAACAGGAATCAAAACGTTGTGCGATATTTCGATAAATCCAATGATTGTTGCAAGTCATTTGCTCAAAGGTAAGAAAATCCCCAGGAGCGGATGGCATCACACCGCATGTGCTCAGGTTCTGTCACCATCAGCTTTGTGAACCGCTCTCCAGCCTGTTTAACTATTCGTTGCTTAAGGGATTTGTACCGAAAGATTGGAAGTTCGGCGTGATAACACCTATCTTCAAAGGCGGTTGCCGATCTGACGCTGCAAATTATCGTCCCGTCACACTTTTACCTGTTATTGCTAAGCTCATGGAACGTATAGTCTCGGAAACAATAGTTGCACACTTCGAATCGCATAATTTGTTTTCGCCAGCGCAGCATGGATTTCGATCACACCGATCTTGTCTCACAAATATTCGCCTCACGTTAGACGACTGGACAAAGGAGATGGATAAAAGTTCTTGCATCCACGTCTGTTACCTAGACATTTCGGAAGCTTATGACAGAGTCAATCATCATTTGCTTCTTCAAAAACGGATGCGTTTAGGAATATGTGATCCACTCCTCTGATGGTTGTGCGACTATCTGTCAGATCGCGACGCCCGAGTTAAAGTTAACGGAGCGCTATCCCAAACGTTCAAAACCACCAATGGAGTCCCACAAGGGTCTGTGCTAGGCCCGCTCCTCTTTCTGTTGTACATAAATGATTTACCCCCCCTCATATCGTCCAAAATGGTCCTGTTCGCGGATGATATGAAAATTTGGACGACAATAAGTTCTGCAGAGGATTGTGAGAAACTACAAACGGATTTGGACAGCGTGTCGAATTGGGCGGCCATGAATGACATGTCATTCAACATACAGAAATGTAAGATGCTCCATCTTGGCAAGAATGTTCCTTGGCCATATCGATTGGGAACTGAAAACCTAGCATGGAGCTCGTTAGAAAAAGATCTTGGAGTGTGGATTAGCGGGAACCTGAAGAGCACAGCGCACTGCCAGAACACATATCGACGGGCAAACAGATTGTTGGGTATCTTTCGAAGAATATTTGGAAGATTCTCTCTGGTAACGTTACCAAGGATAATGAATGTCTACATTCGCCCTACGATGGAGTATGCGGTAGAGGTCTGGGCTCCTTGGCTGCGAAAGGATATTGCTCTCTTCGATAAAATCTATCATAGAGCAACAAAGTTAGTGATGGGTCTTCGCAATGTTCCGTACACCGAAAGATTGCGACGTCTGGGTCTATGCGACTTTACCGAAAGGAGGATACGACGCGATATTATTCTGACTTATAGAATTGTGTCTACCGAAGGACATCCACTAAAACACTTGCTTGATGTGTGTGATGGGAAAGTGACACGCGGACATACCTTATCCCTTTACGTCCCAAGTTCCCATATTGACTGTCGGCGCCATTTTTTCGCCATACGTGCTATATTTCTTTGGAATTCCCTACCCCAACATGTGTTGGACTCTCCTTGCATGGCGGCGTTTAAAGTGAAATTGGACTTACACATGCAAAAGAATAACATTCGTGAGCCTTACATTTGATATCCCTTATTGCTTTTATACTAATGTATTTCTTCATGTTTTATTAATACCGTCATCCTGTGGTGTTGTAAAGTATTAAATTTTTAACCATAAATCTTTGAATTTGAATTTGAATTTGAATTTGAAATATGTCTGTTCCGGTTGCCACTTCGATCTGATTTGTCAGTTCATTTCGTGCCGACTCTTACAATGTTAAACCATCGCCAAGCTGGGTTCGTTTGACAGACACTGGCGAATTGCATATCGTTCGATTTTGACTACCGTTGTGCATCTTCTCATAATGCACTTCGCACCTTAACTACATAATCAACCAAAAGCTTAACAGGAATATTTTGTTGTACACCGACTTGAGACGATTTCAATCGTATTTTAAAACAGTCCCTGGCCGATTCCAAACGGGGTTATCTGCTAGTCTGTTTGTAAGCTCGAATGCTGATTAGTGAATAATCCAACAGCGGGATACAAGTCCAAACCTTAATAACCTCCCCTTCACTTTTTTATGGCAGATAGATCTAAATCGAAGTGCTCCTACGTGTCGTAACGTACAACACGAAACCGGTCGTAGGATGTGTGGTGCAAATGAAGAATTCCGCTCGAGCTCATGGGTTAAACCTATCTACAAGTGATTAAAATTTTTGATCGTGCAAACTCTATCCAACTCTTGCTTCCTCCTCTGTTGCACGTCTGGACGTAAGCTTGAGTATAATTTGTTTAATTAAAACTCAATTCAATTCACATTCAATTTTAATGGTCTGAAAAGTATATAGCTTTACAAAAAGCTACAGAATAATATTACAACTACGAACAATGTAACAACCAAACACGGGATTTGATTGCTTACTGAGCAGTTTAAGATACAGGTAAAAATCCAAATAGCAAAAGACGTTTTCGATTGATGGGATGACACATGTAGATCCATGGACTCAAAATGTAAAGTTTTCTTAGATGCATGGGCTAAGTATGCATTGGAAAATATCAGGTGACTAATGGAATAATATATAAGATTCCATCGCAGCAGCTTACGCAGAATCTGACACAACTTGCGAATAACAAAGTTTGGGTACTTCCATACAGCCCACTAAACAGACAATGATTAGCAAATCACCACCATATCACATATGTGATTTCCACTTTTCACAAGTTTGATCAAGTTCAATTTGCGCTTTTACAAGACATATTCACCAACACGTCAAGTATATTCGATTAAAAACAACGGATTTATTTCTAATAATAAACTAGAAATGAAATTGTGACCATGACCGTATTCACGTTAATTTACATCGTCAGCCTTGGACAACACAATCACTTAGATGACTAACGAGCTAGTGTTAATAAGCAAGATTGCTATTTAAAGCTATTCCGGCTTTCAAAGAATCTAGAAAGCTAGTGAATTTTATCTATTTTGGAATTGCATACCAAGTTACATCACCAGCTCAGTGCCAAACATCACGCTGAGAGGCCACACGTTTTCATACCTACGCACTTCTGGACCAAAACAGCCCTTTACATAAGTGCCAGGTGGTAGAACATATCTTGCAATTGATTCATATGTTACACGTTACAGAGATCATTCACCACATTTCATGCCCTGTGATGAATCCCCTTGAATAGCACGACGGCAAAGTGTAGCTATTGTGAACAAAACTCTGGTCTGGCAGCCTAAAGTGAGGAGATCATTAGTTGTTTTTCAAACGACTCTCTCTTTAGTTTCCGGTCATTACTGTCAGTTTACTGTATACTGTATACTGTCAGTTCGAACCGATACATAACTTTACCTAACTTAATCGAATTGCATCGGATGAACACATGCTAAAGACCGTGATGAATAAGTGGTTTGGCATCGCGATGTGGATTCACGAGATCACAGTGCAAACCAACTGGTGCTGCCACAGCTTGCCCAACCACAGACAGTGTGACGGCTGATTGCTTTATTTAAACGGAATAATCCTTAACCCTTGGAAATACTTTTGTTGAATCTTTTGATCTGTTGAAAACTACACATTACTGTATGAGGAATATTCATTGACGCTTCCTTCCAACACAACTATTCTTGCACTCAGGGTAATTCGAAGCAATTCAAGGTTTTTAATGGTCTAAAAAGCAAAAAGCTTAACAACAACCATAGGGTGATAAAAATAAAATGTGTGTATATAAAACAAAATAAACGTTTAGATTAAACAGCATATAAGTATTCGGGAAACGAATAATTCAATAAATTTTCCTCTTAATTTGTTTCAAACACATGTATGCTAGTACAGTGAGCAACGGTAAAAGGTAAACTCTTCCATGTATAACAGATATGGATCAAATAAAAATACCGTCTACAGTTCAAGCCGGAATAGTATACCACTAGCATATATTCATTCAAGGTAATTCAGGGTAATTGAAGGTTTTTAATGGTTTAAAACGAATCAAGATTTATAACAACAATAGGATGGTAAAAATTGAAATTTTCGTGTATAAATAGATATGGAAGTAGATTAAGCAGTATAAATGTGATCGCGAAACAAATAATTAAATAAAAAGTCTTGTAATTTCATTTTATATTGACGCAAACTAGTGGAGTGGGCAACGGTAGAAGGTAAACTGTTCCAAGTAAAACAGGCACAGACAGAGTAATAATACCTTCTACAGTTCAGGCAGGAATGGGGTACGACCAGCACATATTCATGGGTCCGATAATTTCTCGTATCTCTTCGCGTGAATAAATCCTGTAAGGGATGGTTCGGGGTATGGAATGTTTTGTAAATTAAGACAATATCTCCTCTGATTCGTCGATAAGGAAAGTCAAACAGATTCATTTGAGCTATCTTTTATTTATAACGTTTGTTTCGGATGCTGAGAACTAGTTTTGTTGAGCGGTGATAGATTCGCTGCATAAGTTCTACATCCTCCTTGAGCCACGGAGACCGTGACTGCACACCGTATTCCATGACTGGTCTCAAGTATGTAATAATGATCCTTGGGAATATTTTGGGCGAAAATTTACCAAATACCCGTTTGAGTAGATTTAGGACACGTGTTGCTTTTCTAAAGGCATTGCTAGTTTGAAGTGAGGTTTTTAAACTGGAGCATATCCAGACACCAAATCTTTTTCTTCACTGCAATTTTCAAGGACATGCAAACCTACATGATATGTGAATTCTACTCGATTCCCCACATTCATGATCCTGCATTTGTTGAAGTTAAACGACAGTGTGATCTTCAAAGACCAGCTGTGAAGCGCATCAAGATATTTTTATAATAGCCGACAGTCTTCTGGACAACGAATGCAGCGCCATATCTTTATGTCATCCGCGAATAACGAAATGTTACAAAGAACAATTTCCGGAACTTCATTGACATAAATCAGAAAGAGGATCGAATGATTGAACCTTGGGGAACTCCGCTGGTTGCTGCGATTTGTTTGCATAATGCATCATTAACGCGTTCCTGGTTAGTGCGATTTTTTGAGAAATCATTTAGCCAATTCAACAACTTTCCAGAGACACCAAGCCAAGTAGCAGGCGTGTATTGCTTGCGCTTTATCTACCGATTTTGCCCAATCATCTAGCGTTAGCAGTAAACTAAACAAACAGAAATAATTACGTTTAAATCGATGCTGGTTCCTCGAAAGAAACTGATTATTCTCGAAATGTTTTTTATTGGATCTTCAAAAATGAATCGCTCAAGTAATTTTGCAATCACAGGTAACAGACAAACGGGTATGTAATGAGAAATATCGGAGCGACTTCCACCTTTTTAAATATGAGAAATTATTCCGCGTTTCTAATCTGTAGGAATCACTCCATTTGCCAGTGTTTGCTTGTTTGTGAGTGGTTTGTATAGCAAACTCGCACATTGCCTCAATATTAGTGGGGTTATTCCCTCGGCCCCAGGAGACTTTTCAGTTTGCAGATTAAATAAACATTGAAAGAGGCGTTTCGAAGTGACCTTTATTTAACTTATGGCAACCGTGGTTGAAGAGTTTGATTTGAGATGATTATTGCATGTTCTCGCGGGTTGAATACAGATGAATAAAACATGGCTGATGCTTCAGCAGTTTCTGCTACAGTTGTTGTTGGTCCAGCTGATGTGTTCACGGACGCAACTCCAGGTTTCACCTTAGCTTGATTGTTAACCATACGATAAATTATTTTGGGGTTTCGCTAAATCATGCTTGACATCACTTCTTGGAAGTACAACTTGTCTTGGATGACAAATTTGTTTACTTTTTCCGCCGTATACGGAATGTTTTACAGGTCTTTGATGATGGGTTTTGCGGATGGTGACGTTAAGCAAAGTTTCGTACCGTTAACCACTTACGAGTTCTGCTACTTAGTTTAAATTCAAGGTTTTTTCTTGAGTTCCTGAGGACAAATACGGAGCTCACTTCGATTGAACTCTTGAGATTAGATATTAGCCATACCCAAAATTCATGTACGTTGCTCGTTTCCGGTTGGCAGTTAATCGTGTTTTTAAGCGCATCACTCAACGCCGTAGTGTTGATCCGCCTAACTGTTTTACGGCCATCATTTTTTATTAGAGCTTCAAACAGATAGTTAAACTGGAATACGACGTGACCACTTAGTCCAAGTAGACTTTCGTAAGCAACGTTAACAATGTCATGTTCATTGCTTGTCAGAACGAGATCCAAGAGTGAAGGTAAATCGGTTCCGCATTATCAGGTATTACATGCTATGTGGTTATGAAGAGGAATATCGTTTGTGGTCGTGCTCAGACTTTTCTTGAGAAGGTACGTCAGCAGCATCTTCCGGAACACCTAGAATTACAATACTTCTCGGAATACATTCTCCACGAGATTTCTGCGACGACAGAGTCAATCATCATTTGCTTCTTCAAAAACTGATGCGTTTAGGAATATGTGATCAACTCCTCTCATGGTTGTGCGACTATCTTTCAGATCGCGACGCCCGAGTTAAAGTTAACGGAGCGCTATCCCAAACGTTCAAAACCACCAGTGGAGTCCCACAAGGGTCTGTGCTAGGCCCGCTCCTCTTTCTGTTGTACATAAATGATTTACCCCCCCTCATATCGTCCAAAATGGTCCTGTTCGCGGATGATATGAAAATTTGGACGCCAATAAGTTCTGCAGAGAACTGTGAGAAACTGCAAACGGATTTGGACAGCGTGTCGAATTGGGCGGCAATGAATGACATGTCATTCAACATACAGAAATGTAAGATGCTCCATCTTGGCAAGAATGTTCCTTGGACATATCGATTGGGAACTGAGAACCTAGCATGGAGCTCGTTAGAAAAAGATCTTGGAGTGTGGATTAGCGGGAACCTGAAGAGCACAGCGCACTGTCAGAACATATATCGACGAGCAAACAGATTGTTAGGTATCTTTCGAATAATATTTGGAAGATTCTCTCTGGTAACGTTACCAAGGATAATGAATGTCTACCTTCGCCCTACGATGGAGTATGCGGTAGAGGTGTGTGCTCCTTGGCTGCGAAAGGATATTGCTCTCTTCGATAAAATCTATCACAGAGCAACAAAGTTAGTGATGGGTCTTCGCAATGTTCCGTACACCGAAAGATTGCGACGTCTGGGTCTATGCGATTTTACCCAAAGGAGGATACGACGCGATATTATTCTGACTTATATAATTGTGTCTACCGAAGGACATCCACTAAAACACTTGCTTGATGTGTGTGAAGGGAAAGTGACACGCGGACATACCTTATCCCTTTACGTCCCAAGATTCCGTATTGACTGTCGGCGCCATTTTTTCACCATACGTGCTATATTTCTTTGGAATTCCCTACCCCAACATGTGGTGGACTCTCCATGCATGGCGGCGTTTAAAGTGAAATTGGACTTACATATGCAAAATAATAACATTCGTGAGCCTTACATTTGATATTCTGTATTGCTTTTATACTATTGAATTTTTTTATGTTTTATTAATACCGTCATCCTGTGGTGTTGTAAAGTATTAACTTTTTTAACCATAAATCTTTGAATTTGAATTTGAATCGTCTAACAACTCACTGAATGCGTGCTCGAGGGATTGTTCTGGGTAAATGGTACTGCTCTGCAGATACGCTAAATTGAATTCACCCATAAATATAATTCCACAAGTGAATCTGGAAGTAACCACGCGAATTTTGTCGAGTAGGGCCAGATTGTAAGTTTTCAGTGCAGACGGTTGGCGAGATACTAACCCCAGAACACAGTGTTCGTCGTTAGCTAATCACGATGTTTGGATCCGTAATCTCACGGCACAGAAGCTTTTGGCTATAACACAAAGCTACTCTTCCTCCTCTGATTTCACGGTCATGGCGAATAAGTGACATTCCTGGTAATTCTAGTTCACTATTCGTTTGGTGAGTTTGTAGCCACGTTTCCGTTACGGCGGTGATGTTTGGTGAACATCTCAGAAAAACTGCACGCAGTTCACCGATTTTGTTTCCGAGAGATTGTGTGTTGGTGTAGATGCATTTCATAGTTGTTTTACTTAACAAGGATGGTGTGTAGGGAAGGAGGCTAGTGGAGGGCAGAATAATTGTTAGGCTGACTCCTCCAGAGTTGGCATGTGACGGTTTTTTTGCTTGCAAGGATGCTTGATCGTTTGAGGTTGCACTGTTGGAATAGAGTGATTTATAGTATCGGCTGAATTTGTTTCTATTGGACTTCGTGGTGCATCTATCTTTCCAATATGAAGTTTCTATGCGCTTAGTCTAATTTCTCGTGGCATTAGACTGCAGCCATTTTCCCAACGTTTTTTGACCGTGGTCAACATATCTTTACGCAAAAACGTTGTTTCAAGGGGCTTAGGACCAATGCTCATTTAATTGGTAGATTTTGGGATGCGAAACGTGTCCGTCACAGCTACATCATGCAAGCCAAGTATATCACTGAGGAATCTCCATTGTAGCTAATCGTTTTTGGGCTGCACTGCTTCATCAGTTGTTTCATCAGCTTCTGGGACGTATCATGTCCACATTGGGAGTATTTTGCAACGTGATTCTTTGGTTTTGAAAATGAGTGTTTTCGCTAATCCTTCAGATGAGCAAGTGGCGTTGGCTCCGTAACGTTTTGCGGATCAGGGATGATTTGGGCAGGCAGGCTTCTAACAGTCGCATTTGCAACAGCTGAAACTCCATGGTGAATCGGACGAAGATTCAGCGTTTATCTGACTGGTATTACCGTCAGTGGTTTACGATTTATCGAAACCTATACTGGCAAACTGAGAATTCTGCGCGGTTATCAGGGTCTCTACCTATGTCTTCAACGTTTGTAGGAGAAGCTCTAAGCTCAGCATCCGACCATCTAGGTTGCTTTGCTCAACACTTGTTCGAGCAGCTAAATCTGCGTTCGATTAAGCATGCAAATGAATATTTTGGTAATGATGTTAATTTATATAAGTTCTGCAAGATTTCTCCTCAATATCTTCCCGGGTCAATGTAAGAGGATTGAACAAATAGGATTCCAATTTTTTGTTACCGCAGATATTTGGACGTTTTTCCCCGGTGTATTTTCCTCTCATGATGAACACATATATACACCCGGTTCTAGACAATGCTGCACACGCCTGGACACCATGGCTCGAAAAAGACATCTTACTTCTGGATCGTATATATCAGAAATCTTATAAGCTTGTCATTGTACTCGAAAATATGCAATTCGCCGGGCGACTCTCGCGACTGGAGCAGAGGACACTTTCACAAAGGAGAATGGGAAGTGATCTTATCATCGTAAACAAAATACTAACTACTGATTCCCAACCCTGGAACTATTATTCCACCTTCGAACTTCCAGCAACAACCATCGCCATGGTTGCAAGTTGGAAATACCACATTCCAAAGGGAACTGGCGCAGATATTTTTATTTGCTTTGTGTGTGCTTTGTTTGGAATTCCCTACCTTCCGATTTGTACCTATAGTTCCACTCTATCATTATTGTAGAGTTAATTGCTTTAGCAACCAGAAATCTTAAATTTTGGATCCTGATTCATTGTGCTTCGTATACAATGCATGACACTCAATTCAACCGACCTCGTTCACATCTACACTACCATCGTACTTAATCTCAAAACCACAAGTAGTCATGACCAATTCATTCTGAATGACGGTGCGTTATTCAGTGAGTAACATGTCCAAGATGAAAGGTTGGTCAATCGATTAACTTCATGCAAACCGTTTTCAGAGAGTGGTCAATCCAAGACGGATTGAAGTACAATATGCATTTGGTGTTATATATGTTACCTTTCCGGTAATATAACCAAGAAACATTTACATGTCATTGATCCAGGCTTACTTTCATTTGTATTTCACCGTCGACACGTGTTAATTTAAAACAACTACAATTCGGGTTTATGAAAAGATTTTGTATTGCAAAACATTTAATTGGACGTAAGCTTGAGTATAATTTGTTTAAATTAACTCAATTCAATTCACATTCAATTTTAATGGTCTGAAAAGTATATAGCTTTACAAAAAGCTACAGAATAATATTGGAACTAAGAATAATGTAACAACCAAACGCGGGATTTGATTGCTTACTGAGCAGTTCAAGAAACAGGTAAAAATCCAAATAGCCAAAAATGTTTTCGATTGATGGGATGACACATGTAGATCCATAGAGTCAAAATGTAAAGTTTTCTTAGATGCATGGGCTAAGTATGCATTGGAAAATATGAGGTGACTAATGGAATAATATATAAGATTCCATCGCAGCAGCTTACGCAGAATCTGACACAACTTGCGAATAACAAAGTTTGGGTACTTCCATACAGCCCACTAAACGGACAATGATTAGCAAATCACCACCATATCACATATGTGATTTCCACTTTTCACCAGCTTGATCAAGTTCAATTTGCGCTTTTACAAGACATATTCACCAACACGTTAAGTATTTTCGATTAAAAACAACGGATTTATTTCTAATAATAAACTAGAAATGAAATTGTGACCATGACCGTATTCACGTTAATTTACATCGTCAGCCTTGGACAACACAATCACTTAGATGACTAACGAGCTAGTGTTAATAAGCAAGATTGCTATTTAAAGCTATTCCGGCTTTCAAAGAATCTAGAAAGCTAGTGAATTTTATCTATTTTGGAATTGCATACCAAGTTACATCACCAGCTCAGTGCCAAACATCACGCTGAGAGGCCACACGTTTTCATACCTACGCACTTCTGGACCAAAACAGCCCTTTACATAAGTGCCAGGTGGTAGAACATATCTTGTAATTGATTCATAAGTTACAAGTTACCGAGATCATTCACCATATTTTATTTTAACGTTCATAAACGTTTAGATTAAACAGCATATAATATTAGGGAAACGAATAATTCAATAAATTTTCGTCTTAATTTGTTTCAAACCCATGTATGCTAGTGGAGTGAGCAATGGTAGAAGGTAAACTCTTCCAAGTATAACAGATATGGATCGAATAAAAATACCGTCTACAGTTCAGACCGGAATAGTATACCACTAGCATATATTTATTCAAAGTAATTCAAGGTAATTGAAGGTTTTTAATGGTCTAAAACGCATCAAGGTTAACAACAACCATATGATGGTAAAAATTGAAATTTAAGTGTGTAAATAGATATGGAAGTAGATTAAGCAGTATAAATGTGTTCGGCAAACGAATTATTCAATAAAAATTCGTCTAATTTCATTTTATATTCATGCAATTTAGCGGAGTGAGCAACGGCAGAAGGTAATCTGTTCCAAGTAAAACAGACACAGACAGAATAAAAATACCTTCTACAGTTCATGCGGGAATGGGATACCACCCTCATATATTCATGGGTCCGATAATGTCTCATATCCCTTCGCGTGAATAAATCGAACGAATCAAAGATGTAATGGCCACCGGAAAGCTGTTTTGATTATTCATATCCCTTAATTTTGCCGCATATGCAAAAATCAATGAACAAGATGATAAGGAAATCACTTTTTCTACATTCGATAAACCAAAATTGTTTGCACTTCAGTTCCATTTCTCTCGGTATTTTCGCGCTCGTTCTCAATTTATCGTCGGACAATCGATGCCAATACAGACACAGTGCAACACTACACGTCAACCAATTTCCACCGACGTACCCGAACTTCCGTTGGTCCGAGAGTGCAGCACACGGCTTACACCAGTCATGCCACAACTGGTGAGTGAAAAATCGAAGGCAGTTTCTTCATGCTGATCGACCAATCAGATGTGATGTGCGATAAATCACATCAGGTAGTCTTCATCATGACAAACACAGATACTCGTGACCAAAACATTAAGTGGCACAGACGGCTGCTCTGTTCAACACAAACAGCAAGTGAGAGGCTTGAAGACGGTCGTCGTACACTTCAGAAGTCAATCGACCACATCACAAACCCCAAGTGAAAGTGGAGCGATATCAATTTAATAACACACAAGATCCTCATGCTTAAAGCAGACTGCTGCGTACGCCGTCAAACGGCAAGGATGCAAACTTTACTATGCACGTGTATTGATTGGTAAATGTGGAGCCAGTACCGGAAATTAAAGTAGAGTCTCTCGCAAAAGACATCAAATGAAATGTTACATTCGACAAGTCTGAAGTCTTGTGTATGAATCCGAGTTGATGTCTTGAAAATTCCTCTTTCGGTCCAGCAAGATCAAACGAACTGGAGAAATTTGTTTGCCACCCTACACCCACGATCCTTATCAAGTTTTTTGTGTCATAATTTTCCCGTGATATTTTTTGTTTGTTCTTTAAATGAAAAATAACATTTAAACTAAATGTTAAATCTGTCAGAGTTTTCTTTCCCGAACATTGTTCCTTTGTTTAGCTGCACTTGGGCTTCCGCACATTTTGATTTGTCCGTTACCCGTGTTTACGTTATTGAAAACGGTAATTTTTTGTGCTCTCAACTGAGCTGTTTGACTTCCGTTTATTGGACACGTTGGGTTTGCATTGAAACCTTATTCGATTACCGTTGAGGTTTGTTAATCGTCTTTGTCAATATAGTACAGCGTAAATTGACGTATTGTTCTGATTTGGGATCGATTCGTAAACACTCGTCACTCCCAGTATAAGAATCTCGTGGCTTGTAGCAGGCAACTAGTTTCCGTGACAGAAACTATGCCCCAGTGACGATTTGGTCGTTACATCTTGTATAAAGACATTCCTCGGGTGTAGTAAATATACCCCCGTCCCCAAATATTGCGCTGCTCGACAGTCGATTCCTGATTGATTGGATGTCACGAGCGGAACTTCCAAATGGAAACTGAAAGAAGAAAATGTAATATTTAATATATACTATCGGTAAATTTGGAGGTAGTCATTTTTCTTGAAAGCGTTGCAGAGATATCTATCTTTTTCCATAAGTATCTCAAGGGTGTTGCGATAAGAATGGGCTTGATTTAGTAGCGTTTTACACAGCAATCCAACTACAGGGGTTACACATTTATACTCAAAAATGACACATTGTTATCGTAACTTTCGTTTCAACTTTGGTCGATTGAAATCGAGATTGATTCAAGGATTAATTTCGTAGATGATATGCTGGCAACAATAATGCTTTACGCGAGCTTGAAAATGTACATCGGGTCGGATTGTGAAAAATTGCCATAACATTATGCTAAGAATGATGATAAAACGCAAAATTGTACTTGTAAATTTTGGCATTAGGTTGTTATTCAAAAGCGTCAACGTTATCACATAATACGACGCGAGTAGGTAAACTGTTCAACAGTTGCTCAGTGTAGATAAAAATGCGTAATTGTAACAGTTCAACCGGCTATTCTGTTGATCTAGTAGGAACAGATAATCGCGCGGTTGTGCCATGAGAGAGATGTAACAAATGTCTGTAAGGATGTGTTGTTTGCGAAAGTACTGCTCCAACGATAATTAATGCTTTTTGTTGCTGGTTGTATCGGGCTATAGTGTGAAGGTGCGAAAAGCACAAGCGATGAGCGCACGAGCTTTTAATCATATGCAGATCACTACCCTCCGACACAACACCGAAATAACTGATTACAAAAATGAAGAATCAGTAATAATTCGATATTTCGGAGGATAACATTAGAACAATTCAAGCGATAACATGAGGAGATGAGCAACGTCAGTCGCTATCGAACAACCGGCACTTCGTCAATATCGGTTCATGCATGGTGAATGCTTGAAACGCACCGGTTTGTACGAAATCGATCGACAAATCAGATTAAAATGACAACGGTGACAGACAAGTATCGGTACAATATTGTGACAGCTTGGTTGGCCTATATATGTTAGACGTGTATTTTGTTCATTGTCTTGTTCGCAATAAACGCGGTTGACCAATAAGCTTCGTGGGACTTGTGGGTGAACACGATTAGCGTCAGACAGATTGACCTCAGGGAGGAATCGAGTCCTTTGTTCAAGTAGCCGTAACAGGCTGGGATTAAGGTGGTTATTGATTGATCGAGAAATCGCAAACGTTGTGATAAGTCGCTAGATTTCACCAGCTGATACTCGTTGACCTGAAATGGCCTATGGCAATCATTTACAGCTTACCTCACTTGCTTTAATATGTAGTTATGTAATACTGATTTAAAAGGATGCGCAATCGGATGAAACAAGTTGATCGCCAAATTTGTCATGATTCGTTATTTAATTGAAAAATGTTAAACATGAAAGCTATAAAGAGATTTTCAAGCAGAAATTTAATGGTGGTACCACATTTTCGTTTAAGCTGCGTGTGTTTCTCCATTTCACATTTTCGTGCATTCTCTGGTACACTTACCTTCGAGTATTACCACGCGATTTTAATTTAATGTGCTCACTTTCAATTATTACTTTTCAGATTCTATATATTTTGTATAATGAAATTTGAGCGCAGTACTTACGTACTATCATCTAGAGATTGTCTCGCTACTTGATGATTAGGCCCTTAAACGCATAGACTCAGCTTGATTGCCTCAGATTATTAGAGCTTCCAAAAGTTTAGCTTACGATCATAGAACAAGTATCTTCATGAAAAGAAGACACGATGTGTAACCGCAGTCAAATAGCTCTGCTAAGAAACTCCATTGGGTTCTAGCCACCACCTGGTTCTCTTATACGATTATGTTTGTCAAGCCGAAAGAATGAATGACCTCAACAAAACGAAACTACAACTGGATATTGAAAGTCTTCACAATGCTCTTCGAACGATTTCTGACTGGAAACCAGATACCACGGACGTGCATCGTAAACTTCATAAAGAAGCTGTGTGATGAAATAAACCTACATTCCAGATTTGTGCCAAAGACAACGAAAAAACGATTTAGATTCACATTGAGAAGCCGCACAAGGAAGTGCATTAAGATACGCAACGATGCATGGAGAAACTATGTCCAGAATCCGGTGACAGATAATTTGGAAACATATCGTCCGTTGAGGAACAAGGTCACCTCTCTTATCACCGAGGACAAGCAGTCTCATCAGGCAAAACTACTGAGCATAATGGAGCGGAACCCCAAAGTCCTGTACCAGATTGTTAACACTACATCAAAAATTAAGCCAGGAATCTCAGCACTACGCACACCTCATGGTCTAACTACGACTGCGTTCGAGGCTGCCGAAGTTCTTGCAGGTTACTACTGCAAAGGTTCTAGTCCCAAGGAATCTTACGCCGCATTCGATCGGCTTTTCCGATTAAATACTAAATGAAATATGAATAAGCAATGAGTGTGTCATGCTCAGACTTCTTCGTTTGAATACCAAAATTTCACTTGGAGCAGATGGAATCACTCCTTTTATCCTCAAACGATGTGCATCCTCATTGCGTGGTCCACTCATCACGTTATTCCGAATTTCGCTCGAAAATAATATCGTTCCGCGGAATGGAAATCTGACATCATCACATCAATCTACAAGGCGGGAATCGATCAGACGCTGCGAACTATAGACCAGTTACGTTGTTGACAGTAATGTCTAAAGTGCTAGAGAGTTTAGTAGCGGAAAATATCACCCATCACCTCGAAACCAATAAACTGCTTGCGACTGAACAGCACGGTTTCAGGAAATATCACTCATGTCTAGCTAATCTCTTGCTCACCTTAAACGACTGGATGAATGTGTGAACAATGGTTACTCCATTCACGCATGCCTTTTAGACATGTAAAAGGCTTTCTACCGCGTCAGTCATAGTAATTTAATCCAGAAACTTGAATTGCACGGAATAACAGGAAAACTTCTTGCTTGGCTAAAAAATTATTCACGCGACAGGAGTGCCCAAGTCAAAGTTGACGGCGCCTTATCGAAAGAACGTGAATTACACTACACTCTTGGGTCCCACCAACTCGTCTGGACAACTGAAGCGAAGGATTTGCCATTATGGACCAGTTTAAGCCTGAACACTTCACTGCAGTGCAAAGCGGTATACAAAAGGCGTCACAAGTATTGGCGTTATTGAAACGAATTTTCGGCAGATTCACGAATCAGTCGCTGCTTCGTATCATGAACACCTATTTGAGACCAGCGATGGAGTACGCTCTTCAGGCTTGGTCACCCTGGATTCAGAAAGACATCAATCTTCTGCAGCGTATTTACCACCGAACCACAAATCTTGTACCCGGACAAGCTGCTAAACCATATGAAGAACGTTTGAGGAGTCTCAATCTTTTAGACTTTCGCTGTCGTCGACTAAGAGGTGACCTCATACTGATGTACAACACTATGCACGTCCCTAACCATCCCTTGTCCAAACTTTTCACATGCTCGCCACCTCGTGTTAGTCGGAAACATCAACTTACAGTGCTTATTCCCAGTTCAAGACTGAACTGTCGAAGAAATTCGTATGTTGTACGTGTAAGTTTCACATGGAATACCCTCCCCTCAACTGTTACACACTCAGCTGAACTGGCTATTTTTAAAGCTAATTTGGACAAATACTTGAGAGAACCCAAATTTTGATACGATTTACACTACATGAGTTTCCCTGTTCTTTTTTCTTTTTATTGCATATAACTCATAACTCCATCCTATGGTTATTGTTAAGCTAAATGCTTTTTAGACCATTACAACTTTAAATCACTTTGAATCACTTTGTATGCTGATCCATAAATATTTTTAACCATAAATCCTTGGATACTTGGATTTCGGAATCATTGCTTATGAATGATTCAAGTTGTAAACTGTTCAGAAACAGGTGCAGATGGTGAATATCAGCCTAACGTAGTGAGGGCTCGAATGAACCGATTGGGAGCTAAATCGCAGCCGATGTCGATCAGATTCGAGGTGACCGTCGTAATTGGTCGTTTCGCATGTTATCAATGTGTGTAAGATTCCTTCACATTCACGTGACAAGCGACATATCATATCATCATTATCATCCAGCAGATGAATCGTAAAGCAATGTTAACCGGGATGACGTAATAGATTCAAGATTTATGGTTAAAAAAGCAAATTGCTGTACAGTACCATAGGATATACGTATAAAAAATTAAAAAAATCGTTACTTGTATGATCATGTCCGTGTTCTTCATAGGTGGAGCAAAAATAATCCTCAATGGCGACACAGACTTAGGGAAAAGAATCTTTGGATGGACGGTAGTTCCATGCGTTAAATAAGTATAGACATCAATAGGTAGGGGCCAACGCAGTAGTTCTCAACATAAGGTTTCGTAACCTTTGTTTAAAGATGTGCTCGTTCGCTGAGGTAACAATATCTGTCGGCAAGCTATTCCACAAGAAGCATACACGAACAGCGAAGAAGTGACGACGACAATTCAATCATGAGTGTGGGATTTGAAGGGTCAAAGGGTGGCTGCGTGTGGGGACAACCGAACCAAACTTGAAGAGGTGTTTGATAGGGTGGGATTTCGCGTAGATGATTCGATATGTCAGAGTGAGGTCGTGTAGGATACGCCTGCGCTCGAGGGTGCACAGTCCAAGTCTGGTCAGTCGCTGCTCAAAGGGTAAATTATTCAATCCGGTAACAATTTTGGTTGCCTTGTGATAAATTCGTTCGAGGAGCGAGATGTTTTTTTCCATCCATGGGGTCCAAGCTTGTACAGCGTAGTCAACGACAGGATGTATGTAAGTGTTTAGTAATTTCACGAGTGAGTGTGGTGGGAAACGTCCGAAAATGCGTTTCAGTAAACCTAGCAAGCTGCACACACGCTTGTAGACGGCTTCGCACTGTAGGATGTTCTTCAAAGTGCCAGACACCAAGATTCCGAGATCTTTTTGTGATATACTCCATTCAAACGTTGGATCAAATGTCCACTAGGTTAGGGCCAATTGTGTAATAGAAGTTAAGTCCGAAGTGGAAATTTGAAGTGATTTAGAAGCATTAATCCCCTTAAACTGCGATCACAGTTTTGTATAAACTGCTTAATAAATTCAAAAATGATTTGGAAAGATCTTATAAAGGAACAACTAATAATTGCTGAAAATTGAGCAATATGGATAATACTTTTCTTGGAGAATCCGAAAACAAATCTCTTTCATTTTCCACAGTAAAATTTAAACGCAATTTGTGTTTTTGGATGGTTCCTACCTGTATCACATTTGGGAGACCATGCACTACCATATCTGAAATATACACAGCAAGTTATTTATTAAATGAATTTTTTTCACTTTACAACCGTAATGAAACATAATTCAGAATTGGCATCAATTTCAAAATTTGATATCATGTAATAATTGTCAAAAGCGATTTCGTTCACAAATTAGACAGATATGCTTCCAAAATGTGTTTCGCATGAGAACACATGATAAATTTCAGAAAAATACCACAGCGCATACGTTCCACGGTCGATATGAGAATTATCACAGAAGCTAATAAATTGAGTACAATTTGTATTGTGAAAACATGCATTGCTTATAGTAGTGGTCACCTGTTAAAAACACTCATAATCGAATAACTTTCTTTAATAAGTTGGCTGTAAATCGAGTCGTTTCGTGTAGACTATAGAGTGGAATATTTGACTGAAAATAGCCATGTCACGAAATTGCTAGTTGAATATATAATTATACCATCAAGTGGGGAAAGTGATCATTAATATAATGAAGAGTATCTATAATTTTGGATGTGCAAACCAAAGGGAGTTGTAGACTGAGCATAAACGTTTCACCAAATTACTAGGTGAATAATAGCGTACGTAATTATGAATCTCATTCCCAAAATCACCAATGTAATCGGTGACCATGACTACAAGGGTACATGTGCGAAAATTATTCCATGAAATTATTGGTTGCAAATAACGTGAAACTACGCTCATGGTGACAGGGATACCATCAAGATAACCTTCAAGTTGACTAATAACGCAATTAGGCTACTGATGAGCAACAAATGTTGCTAAATAATACAGATTAATGTCCAGAGTTGTAACTCCCGTCCCCTGCACTTTAATTGTACACAAGGATTTTTGAGAGTTTGCAGTCAGAATGTAGAAGCGGTAATGATATGATGATTATACAAACAGGCATGAACGTGTTAAACGAAATTTAGTTTGAATTTACTGTTGGAAAATCTCGAGCATGAATTTAAAAGCAGAATCAGAGATCAGCAAGGTTACGCTTGAAAGGCACTGTGAATCAGCTTCGCATTACCAACCTTTATAAAACCGATCCACACAGTAGATCTAAGTCAACCAAGCAAATCAAAGGAAACGACCAGTTTTTTGATGTGCCCACATCCCCTACGCTTACAACCACCACCAGTTTCTTGTCGTCGACTCACTGCGAGAGGGACCGATACCTACATTACGCGATCCTACATTGCCTGAGATAAATACGATGAAGTACATAAATACGAATGCTCAGTGTTTAACCAACAAATTAGATGAACTATGCGAGCTTTGTGACAGACGTTCACCCGATTTGGTTCCAGCCCTACAAGACTGACGCTGAGCTCTCGATTCCGAAAATGTCACTGCTCCATCGCGATCGCATAAGATCCGGCGGTAGAGTTACATGAACATTTAGCGCAGTGTAACGTAATCGATCATCCTGACCTCAGCCTTTCTGATGCGATGTGGTGTTCAGTAAATATAGTGAATGGAGACGAATGTACGATCGGTATCATTTACAGTTCGCCATCATCTGAAATCTCTTTTAATGATAAACTAATCGAATCCTTGCAATACATCACAGTCTGCCAGACTACTCAATTGTTGATCATGGCCGATTTTAATCTCCCGCATCTGTTTTCAAGAAGTAAACACTCTCTGCATTCGTTTGAACATAAATTCAAGGAGGTTATCGAAACTGACTCACTGCACAACCACGTCGATCAG
>JACCGJ010018492.1:0-10194 GCA_013407085.1 Atriophallophorus winterbourni | reverse complement strand
TAGAAATTTCTTACATCCCAAAATTGGGGTCCAAATTTTGCTCACAACGCTCGTTAGAGGAGATAAAATCTCTCCTCCCCACTAGAATTTTGTGAACACAAAATTTTTTTCCCTATGATATATTACTATATAATATAGTATGGTAATTTCATCACTATTCCGTGCACCATTTAGGCCCCATCCTTTTTTGCAGGAATTTTAAGATACAAAATCGGCTCTCCTGTTCAAAACGTGAGGCCCACGAAAGAAGAGAAAGAATTTTAAGGCTCGAATTTGAGTTCGAGTCCCTAAATTTATTAAAAAATAGTGTGTAAAAAGTACACAAAAAATAACCCGTTTTATCCGATCAAACTCACTATTTTTAAGTTCCTAAGGGTTCTCCCTTACAACATTGTTTTTAGAGTTGAGCAGTATAAAACCCACTTCGGGAGAGGGCTGAGTATATTATCAAACTCAAAATTCCAGATTTTTTCAAAATAATTTTTTTATTTTTGTAGAAATTTTTTACACCCCAAAATTGAAGTCTAAATTTTGCTCACAACGCTCGCCAGAGGAGATAAAATCTCACCTCATCACTGGATTTTTGTGAACATGAGATTTGTTTTTCCTATTATATACTACTATATAATGAAGTATGGTAATTTCATTAATTTTTCGTGCACCATTTAGGCCCCCCCTTTTATGCAGGAATTTTAGGCTACAAAATCGGCTTCCCTGTTTAATACAGGAGGCCCAGGAAGAAAAATAGAAGAAGAATTTCAAGGCTCGCATTTGGGTTGGAGTCCCAAAATTTATTAAAAAATAGTGTGTAAAAAATACACAAAAAATACCCTGTTTTATTCGATCAAACTCACTATTTTTAAGTTCCTGAAGATCCTCCCTTACAAATTTTTTTAGAGTTGAGCAGTATAAAACCCACTTCGAAAGTGGGCTGAGTATACTATCAAACTCAAAATTTCAAATTTTTTCGAAATAATTTTTTTTATTTCTGTAGAAATTTATTACACACCAAAATTAAAGTATGAATTTTGCTCTTACCGCTTGCTACAGGAGATAAAATCTCCATTCCCCACTGGATTTTTGTGAAGACAAGATTTTTTTCCCTATTATATATTACTAAATGATATAGTATGGTAATTTCATCACTTTTTCGTGCACCATTTACGCCCCTCATTTTTTGCAGGAATTTGAAGATACAAATTCGGGTCCCCTGTTTAAAACAGGAGGCCCAGGAAGGGAAAAGAAAAAGAATTTGAGGACTCGAATTTAGGTTGAAGTCCCAAAATTTATTAAAAAATAGTGTGTAAAAAATACGCAAAACATACCCTGTTTTATCCGATCAAACTCACTATTTTTAAGTTCCTAAAGGTCCCCCCTTACAACATTTTTTTAGAGTTGAGCAGTATAGAACTCACTTCGGAAGAGGGCTGAGTATACTATCGAACTCAGTATTCCAGAATTTTTCAAGAGAATTTTTTTTATTTTTGTAGAAATTTTTTACACCCCAAAATTGGGGTCTAAATTTTGCTCACAACGCTCGCCAAAGGAGATAAAATCTCCCCTCCCTACTGGATTTTTGTGAACATAAGATTTGTTTTCCCCATTATATATTACTATATAATAAAGTATGGTAATTTCATCATGTTTTCGTGCACCATTTAGGCCATCCTTCTTTTTTGCAGGAAATTTAGGCTACAAAATCGGCTCCCATGTTGAAAACAGGAGGCTCAGAAAAAAAGAAGAAAAATAATTTTAAGGCTCGCATTTGGGTTGGAGTCCCAGAATTTATTAATAAATAGTGTGTAAAAAAATACACAAAAAATACCTTGTTTTATCCGATCAAACACACTATTTTTAAGTTCCTAAGGGTCCCCCCTTACAACATTTTTTTTAGAGTTGAGCAGTATAAAACCCACTTCGGAATAGGGCTGATTATACCATCAAACTCAAAATTTCAGATTTTTTACAAATAATTTTTTTTTCAGAAATTTTTTACACACCAAAATTGAAGTCTAAATTTTGCTCACAACGCTCGCCAGAGGAGATAAAATCTCTCCTCCCCACTGGATTTTTGTGAACACAAGAGTTTTTTTTCCCTATTATATATTACTATATAATATAGTATGGTAATTTCATCACTTTTTCGTGCACCATTTATGCCCCATTTTTTGCAGGAATTTTAAGATAGAAAGTCGGCTTCCCTGTTCAAAACAGGAGGCCCAGAAAGAAAAAAGAAAAAGAATTTCAGGACTCGAATTTGGGTTGAAGTCCCAAAATTTATTAAAAATTACTGTGTAAAAAATACACAAAAAATACACTGTTTTATCCGATCAAACTCACTATTTTCAAGTTCCTGAGGATCAACCCTTACAAAATTTTTTTAGAGTTGAGCAGTATAAAACCCACTTAGAAAGTGAATTGAGTATACTATCAAACTCAAAATTTCAGATTTTTTCAAAATAATTTTTTTTATTTTTGTTGAAATTTTTTACACACCAAAATTGAAGTATAAATTTTGATCTTAACGCTCGCCAAAGGAGATAAAATCTCCCATCCCCACTGGATTTTTGTGAATACAAGATTTTTTCCCTATTATATATTACTAAATGATATAGTATGGTAATTTCATCACTTTTTCGTGCACAATTTACGCCCCTCATTTTTTGCAGAAATTGTGAGATACAAAATCGGCTCCCTTGTTCACAACAGGAGGCCCAAAAAGAAAAAAGTAAAAGAATTTCAGGACTCGAATTTGGGTTGAAGTCCCAAAATTTATTAAAAAATGTGTGTAACTTGACCGGTAGATTATGAGGACTGGTTAAGCACTGGGAATGAGATATTTATAAACCAAAAATATCGGTGCAGAAACGAATATTTCGTGATCTCCTCATTTTCTTTGCCAACATCGATACCTTCCGAGCCAGATATTGCACTAGATCAAAGTGACAGATTTTCTTCTCTTTCTTTACCAACCAGCATTAATAAACCTTTAGAGAAAAATGAAGAAATGTCTGATATCAACTTTAATGTTACATGATATTTCTTAAACCGTTTCAGTGATGTACATCTTGGCCTGGGCAACGTGCAATATTTTTGTGTCCATGACGAAATTGGGTCACGTGATTTGTCGACCGCTATCGATTTTGTTTGACCAGATGGACCGGTTGTTTTAATCGTCCCAGCTCATCGGCCGCTGTTTTCTAAATCTTGTTTGCGTAGTCTTCTCAAGCATTGCTAGCTTTGATTGGTTCAAACATTGTGGATCTCAAATTGTTCCAAAACGTCTGTAGCGTTTGGACTAAAAGCTTGGTTCTGATACAATCATTTTGTTCGCGTAGTCTTCTCAAGAATTGCCAGCTCTGATTGGTTCAAACATTTTCGTTCTTGAATTGGTTCGAAACTTTTGTAGTTTTTTGGACTGAAAGCTCGGTTCTGATTCCATCATTTTGTTTGCGTAGTCTTCTCAAGCATTGCCATCTCTGATTGGTTTAACACCTTAAATTTTGCTTCCGCATTGATCGTATCGATCGTACCGTGCTGCGATCAGCACTATTTCGAACGTAAGTTAGGCTATAAAATTCCTGCAACCATATTAATATTATATGGTGTGGATTTTCTGGGAGATCAACCAAAGTAGCTAAGTGCGCTAGAATGTATGTCGTGTAGGAAGGTATCCGGTGCTCGAGACTTAACAAGACTTTCTTTTTGTTGTTTGGTACGAGATGCACCGCATCACTGTTTAGAGGCAGGATATTGTTTATAATCTACTTGAGCTCTCCAATATTTCATGAATCAGCTCGCTGAATTGGAATTTTGTCTATTTATACCACTAATGCGCCCCAAATTTTTCATGCTTGTAAATCTGCGCTAATCGGAAATTCTGATAACTGTGCGATCTCGATACTCCATAAAATCTACGGAACTCTGGGGCAAAGTTACATTGAGGAAACTATTTTTGTTCGACCTGATTTTATTTTTCTCCAATTAATTGAATAGCCTTCGGAAACTTAAAAAAGGCTTTTAAAAATGTTGATCCTCACGCTGTCTCTCAGCTGTCTTTATCAATCAAGCTTGAGATTCAACGCATGCAAGGTATATATGTGAAATCAATTTTGAAAACGAATAACAGTCGTCAATCATGGATTGCGCTCAAAGGTTTGTGTGGCGAAAACAGGATGGTACTTTCCTCTATCCATGATATTAATTCAATAAATGAATCTTTTTTATTTTCTCCTGATGGAACCCAAGAATTCAATAATTTTGTTTCACACTCATCCTTCTTCTCAACTCCAACTTTTACAAGCTCAATGGAAGTTATGCAGTCACTTTCCGCTGTATCTTGCTAAAAGGCTGCAGGTTCCGATAATCTTTTCCCTCTTTTTCTGAAAAAATGCTGCCGTGAACATTCTTCGCCGATCTCATCTATCTTCAACAGATCCATTGAGAAAAGTATTTTTCCTTACTGTTGAGAGCCGGTACGTATTACACGAATTCCCAAAAATGATCGTGTGAAGTACCGCCCCATTGAGTGTACGTCGCAGATACTCAAAGTTCTGGAAAGTATAGTGCTACGACGAATTTTTTCGAGTTGCGGGGTAGAAAATTCGCATCAGTTCCGCGTACCGCAAAATTCGTTTGACAGTAAACGCACTCACGTTGCTAACTTGCCATGAATCCCGGTCATTGGATTCGGAATCAAAAGCGGTGCAGGTTTGTTTTCTTGATTACACCAACGCTTTTAATAGTGTTATCAGAAGTTCTTTGCTCAAAAAACTTCATGATTGTGGTGTACCCCTGAACCTAGTTCACTGAATAGCATTTTATTTTAAGGACCGCGTGCAGTATACTGCCGTGAATGCTAAAGTTTCTAATTCTGTAGCGATTTCTCGCCGTGTTCTACAAGGCGCAATACTTATGACATTGCTGTTGCTTTTGACCACCATAGACGTTCTGACTCTCCTACATCTGAATTTATTTTCAATAACATTGGGCAGTGGTCATCCTTGCACGGCTTATCGTTAAATCATCAAAAATGCGACGATAATATTTTAAAATTTGGCTGGTCAGCCTCGTCAAACTCTAACTCAAGGAATTCACACGATATTTTCCATGGGTCGAACTTCAGCAGAAGCGCATGTTTGAAGTATCTTGGCGTTATTTTATCACAGAGTCTCAAATAAACCGATAATGTTGAAGGTTAGAAGGTTATAATTCTATGCCTTACGTCCGCGTTCTTTATCTGTTTCTCCTGATGTAGTTAGATGTTTCGTTTTTCCTTCATTGTTCCCATTTTAATCTACGCATCCCATGTAATTTTTTCGGTCTTCTTAAAGAAGATTTTTTGATGATCAGAAGATGAATAAAATTAATTTCAAGATTGAGCTCTTTCTCTACCGAGTTCATTCGTGATATGATCGTCGAACGCCACTTTCGTGAATGTGACAGATTGGTCAGAGTTATATCGTCTGATATTTCACACCCACTGCATGAGGTCCTTATGGCTTGCAGATCGTTCCTAGCTACGCGTAGTCAACATATCGTCCCGTATGCAAGAACTGAGAAATTCTAAAATTCTTATATTTCTTACCTGGTTCGATATTTAGTTGATTATACAAACGGTATTTTCGATTTGAGGAAGAAACTGACAGTATAATAACTGAAGTGGGATCACGTTTATTTGACATGTCCTTTTTTAAAACGTACATTTTATTACGTGTGGTCGAATTGATAGTATCGCTAAAAATTCATGTATTTGAATTAAGCCAAATTTTCCTTCTCCTGCATATTTAATTGCATCATTACAGCGAAAATGTTTCGGATTAAAATGTCAGTGATGGCATCCAAGGCTGTACACTCAAGGTTTTATTCCGCTCGAACAAACCGTTCTCTTTGTCGATTTAGAATAGTTGATATTTGAAACATCGCCTATCTATAGATTTTGATGATGTTGTTGTTGTTAGATGTATGAAAATATTCTTGGTCCGTTTGAATAAATGGCAAACAGGTTGATGCGGAATGCTACCGCAAACTGTTTTACGGTAAACATCATGTATACTTTTCCCTAGTGACAAAGTGGTATGTATAAATCAACTTGTAAACATTTATTGAGCATTTATTGCATTGCTTCGATGGGATATCAAGATCAGGATTCCGAATTTTTGTCTAGGAAGCGATTCAAACTTCCTAATATCGCTGTAGTTATTGTGTAGTTTATCCAAGAGCAACTACTGCAAACAAAATACGATCTATGCCAGAACTATTTAGGTGCTGTTTTCTTTGTATTTTCTCATCTGTGATCGAAAATTGAATGCACATTTTTGTAGTGATCGACGATCTGAATCATAAGATCGCATTACCTATCGATGCGCTATTTGACAGCTCAAATTATTTCGAACCGTTGATCTTTGTAGCTGCAAATATCCCGGAAAAACGGAGTTGAGTATACTAAGAATATAAGACAATACGAATTAACGCTTTCACTACACTGCTCCAATCCACCACCGTGATGTTTGCTCACATTCCCAGAATCTTCATTTCACAACAGGCATATAACTGCAGCCGGCAGTCGGTTTCCTAGGCGATACGATGTTGTAATCAATATGATTCTTCGTACATTAAATTTATTGAATATCGCGACGTTATACTACCAATGGTGATCATGCTTGTGCTTTACTGTGCACGAATATCAACACTTCTCATTCTTTCTCTCGGTTACCTACTGACTGGAATCCAACAGGCAGTGAGCTTTTCTGGATATTTCACAAACGAAAACCTCAGACGCAACTTCGAATGAACGGGCTTAGATGAATCCATCAAGGGAATCAAGAGTGTGTCGAGAGCATTATAGATGCATCGATTTCCTGTTAACCTTATCACTCACATTTCACCGATTTTTTGTTCGATAACTCAGTTAACAAAATTATTCTGTTGAATACTATTTTGTACATAATCAACTCGTCAATGAATCGCAATACACTTTTGTTGTGTGCGTTACCCTTATTCTTGGTCGATCCAGATTTTCGGGAATTTCCTCTCGGGAACGTATTATTTTCGCGTAGGAATATTGAAGTCATCAAAAACGACAATGAATTACCAAAGTAGGATTGCGGATTATATGTACGTGGATCGAAAGAAATGTTCGTGATTCAGATCTCTCATTTTTGTACTGCGTTTTTTTTCATACTAGCTTGACTGGTCCACTTCATATTTTTGATGAGCCCAGGTTGATGTTTTTTTCGCATATTCTCTCCATATTTGGATTTTTTTCTGTCTGTGATTCTTTGCAATGAATTCTAATAACTTCAGCAACACCGCCCACCGCTCTGAGATTTTCAATTTTACACACACTTTTTGGTACGCACAATCTTCCTCTATGGTTCACTTAAGTGGAAGCAATTTTCGAATCTAGTCGCTTTACTAAACAAAAGAGTATGTGCAACTGTATTGTTGCTCACTAACCCACTGAGGACGCTTTATGATGAACCAAATTCCGACCTGTATACCACACTGAAAATGAATTGATCGACTAATGTTAAAATTTTGAGGCTTCTGGGATGACTAAACATTCCGAATCGGGAGAAACAATCTCTCCCGCAGCGCTGGAAAAGAAAGTCAGAACACGGTTGTATTGCGTCAGTTGCACGCCGTCGGCGTGATCTGCGTTCAGCAGCCGAGAGCTGTATCTGATTCTCCTCAGCTTGCAGACAACGCTTTACACATTGCCTCCATTGTGAGCGGTCAAGAGCAAGTTCTTCCTAGCTCACCAATTCAATGCCAAGAGATTTCATATCCCTTTTGCAAACGTCTTTGTACCGCAAGTGTTAGAATTCCTAGTTGCAACTCACCATAGAGTAGATATTTCGGAATACGACAATTTTCCATCCTGTAGACATGACCCAGTAAGCGCAGGCGGCGCTTTCGCAATAGAGTGAACATGCTCTGTAGACCAGCTTTTGAAAGCACTTCAGCATTAGTCACTCTGTCCACCCACGATATGTTCAAGATACGACGGATGCTTCGTAGATGGAAAGCATTCAGCTTCCGTTTGCGTCTCGCGTGGGTAGTCCAGGTTTCACTGCCCTACAGTTAACCATTTAGTATGCACGCGCTGTATACCATCAGCTTTGTCTTCACAGCCTATCAAATCGAGCATTTTGAAAATACCCTCTCTGCTGACGTAGTCGAATGCCTTCGTTAAATCAATAAAAGCAGCGTATAATAGAATATAATAGCATAGCCAGATTGAGATTCGAAGTAAATTCTATCAGCTAAAACTTGCAGCCAAATCTGTAAGACTTTAGCAAACAATTTGCCTACAACATTCAGAAGGACGTTTTCTATGTAATTTTTTCAGTCACTTCTATCTTCTTTATTCTTGAATAGCGTGATATTCTTGGTGTCTCGCATCTCTTGTGGGAAATCTTTTCCTGTCAGCATTGAAGAAGCAAATGTTGATGCGGGCGTAATGATGATGCTCTACAGCATTTGATGAGCTCAGGTGGAATTCCGTCGTCACCAGGGGCCTTCCCGTCCGCTGAGCAGTCGATTGCTCTTTCGAGCTCATGAAGAGTAGGATGGTTACTAGAAATTCAATAGTCGGCAACCGGTAAACATTTTCAGTACATGTGGTAAAACCGTACTGTCCCTAGAGTAGAGAAAGAATAAGTGCTCTATCCATCTTTACATCTGCTGAGTTTTGTCCACAATTGGGTCACCAGATACAGACTGAATGGGAGCCGTTTTAAAATCGTTTGGACCAATGGCTCTCTTGATCCCATCATACATACCGTGAAATTTTCCAGTATCCGCAGCGTTCTAAATACTAAGGCTAATTTCTGTCCAATAGTCATTTGCACATCGCCTTGCAGACTGTTGGACCTTATTTCTAGCGGTTCTTGAAATTCGTGAGATTTCATCTGTTGGCATACCTTTGAACCTCAAGAATGCTGACTGTTTCTCATTCAACACATAAGTCATCTCAGAAGCTTTTGCTTCGAACTAGTCGCTCGTTCGAGCTTTCTTCGGACGGAAAGTGGAAAGTGCGACTCGGCATATGCAGCTTTTAATCGATTCCCAGTTTTCTGAGGCCGATTCGAGTGTGGTTGTCTTGCTTAACTCGGCTGTAAAGGCTATTGCAAATCGCGCAGCTAGATTGGGTACGCACATGCGGGTCAATTAAATCTCAGGCTAACCAGACAATTTGCTGCGGTGAAATCTCGCTTAGGAAATCTTCAGGTTCACACAGACCAGTGAATGATCAGTGTCACAGTCTGCGCTTCGATATGATCTGGTGAGAAGTTCCCTTCCTAAATTAGTGCCTCTAACAAGAATAAGACCAAGCTGGTGCCAGCGCTTAGAGCGAGGATGATTGCAAGTGACCTTGTGCTGTGGTTTTGTTTGAAAGAAAGTGTTACTAACACAAAGAACGAACTATGTGCATAATTCTAAAAGGCGTTGTCCATTTTCATTGGTTTTAACTAAACCGAACCTTGGCCAGTTTTGCCAAGTTTCATATTTCGCACCAACTCTAGCATTAAAATCACCCGATAACACTATACAGTTTCTTTGTGGCACGTTTTTAAGGACTGTTGCGAAGTTGTGGTAAGAAGCGTCTTTTCTGCAGTCGTCGCAGAGAGCGTCGGCGCATAAATGTTTACCAACGTAATGGTACCAGTAATGCACCTCATATTTAGAGTCAAAATCCGTTCGCTCCCGCTGCTGCTCAGTTCAGTTGTTGATTGAAGAAAATCTCTTTCGGTTCTAAAAAAAAGATATACCTCTACTGGAGCTAGCAAAAACCGCAGACCGAGATTATTCAGTGAACAAAACCAAGTCACCATGTACCCTAAAAGAAGTCTTAATGAAGACGTGTAGAAACTGATGGGCAGAGCTCACGCAACAAGTCGCTGAATTGACCTCACAGATTCCAGCTCTAACGAAGATGTTGAACAACCGACCATCAGGACTTAGCCGCAGCTGAACGCGCATTCCAAACAGAAGTTCATCCGAAGACCGCTACAAACGCGAGCACAGTGTTTTTTATTATCACCGCTGATTCGTCTCAAAGGCTAGAAAGTGCTTGCTAGTGCTTGCTATTCTGAAAACTTTACAAACCAGAGAAACGTCAACGCCAGGCACTAATGACGACGTCTTCAGCTGGCAACAATATTAGTCACCTATTTTATTTCACTGATT
>JACCGJ010018491.1:0-57586 GCA_013407085.1 Atriophallophorus winterbourni | reverse complement strand
AACAGCACATTTTCTCATTGTAGGTCAGGTTATCTGCTATCTCTGCACAATGGCTTGACAGTTTGGCGGACTTAACTCATTTTCCGAGTTTTTTTTCGTTATAGCACCTGTTTCGGTATTCTGTAATCGTGTTGTTTGCTCGTTGTCACAGATGATAATGTTGGTGAATAAAAACAGTGAATCATATGAACAAAAATCCGTATTTGCATGCGTTGAAACAGTGAAGAATGGTAAACAAGTTGCGCTTGTGTGCCACTGATGGATAATGTTGGCAAGACCAACCTGTTGATTGCAAGCAGCGCGAAACCGGCCGTTGGTTGTGTGTGGTGGGAATGCTTGCATATATGGATTTTTGTTCATAGTTTAGGGGTTTGACCCCATCTACATGTGTTTGAACACATGTGATTGAACAGGTTTGTCGTACTAACCTTATCCAACAATGAATTAGATGAGTTATTGACCTACTTATTCCGTAAGCCGTGCGTATCATTCTCTCGTCTATTCTGTTTTCCACTTTCAGCCTCCAAAATATCATGTCCGTAAATGGTTTGTTGAAATTTACCTTTGGAATTTTAGACGGTTTGCTTTCAATAGGAGAAATATTGCGCGCGATTTCTGCATTCACTAATCGAGAAGTCACTCCCGATTTGTTCACAAAAGGTTAATCAACTTGGCATAAAACATTATTCGTGTAGCCGACAAGTTATGTGACGTACTATGGCAATTATCCATTTTCTATTTCGATATGCCAATGAAACCGTACAAACCCTCTTATTTACACATTTTACTCAATCGAATCGGCGAAGAACTACAACTTGCTCAGCCATTTCATATTAGCGATTTCGATGAACCGTTGGATAAGAAGAAATGGATCGCAGTGCTTTCTCACATCATCAAGTTTATCCAACGTAAAGTTAATCGAGAAAATATTTATCAGGTGAAGCTCGTTTACGTTTTACTCATTTTGTTCAGATTTATGAAAGCGTGTTAGATTCCAAGGCAGCCCATGCTGAGCTATGTTACGCGGTCGATCAACGTCAAGAAATGCTCACCGCGAAACACTCAGAAACGAAGGCCAAGCAAGATTGTATTGCGAAATTGCTACCGCAAGTGGAGGAGGCTAGCTCGCTCAATAAGCAGAGTGAAAGCAGGTTTTCTCTGTTGCAAAAGCAACGGACCGATCTGACACAATTACATTCTAAGTGTTCAAGCTCCGTAAGTCGTCTATATTATCTTCGTGCTGGTTTACCGCCTCAACTCCACCTCTTTCTATACTTTTTGAAAAACGCCCATCAGTATTGGCGTGCTTCAACATATTTAATCATATACTGTTTCACTTTTTACAAAAATTCCGTATTTATTTTTATGACACACACACGACCGGTTCTGTAATGTTTGCACTTATCAGGTATGCATGTATGTATGAAAGCAGAGACCTGACACAAGCAAAGTACCGCACAGTCATAGACTGTACGTGGGCTAAGATACTGTCAAGTTGCCAAGGCCCATAAAAGATATGAGAAAGAAAATGTTAGTGAGATCCCATCGTGTTTCTGAATGGTGCTCAATACCGGTGGCCAATCAATTTAGCACGGTGTTCGCCGCACACCATATGACGCATTTACGTTTCATTATCTGTACGTTGCTAGTGCTCAGCCCATCGTTCTAAGCGTCTACTAAGATTGGTGATCGGCGAGCCGTCGGTTTCGCAAATAGTCTCGCTCACTGTATTCAGTTTCGAACCAGTAGCTCTAATTAACTGAAACAATTTGCGAGTATTGCCCGATGCGGCTGCAACCTCCATCTCACAAGCACGTTGCGTCCACCAGAACTCGCGGTCATTCCTTAAGCTGGCCTTTAAGCGGGTATTCAATTCTCTCCGGGCACGGTTGTGTTCAGTGCCGGTGGGTAAAGTTCGACGGTGATCGATTAAAGCAAGTGACTGGGCCGAGATCCAAGAGCGTGGCAAAGCGCGGGTGGGTTGACAGCTTTCAGAAGTAGCGCAGGACAGTGCTGTCCGAACGAAGTTCCAGTGCTGCTCCACATCAGACGGGGGTGCTTCTGCTAGCTCCCTGGTCAATGCGTGATGGAACTTGGTTCTGACAGCGGGGAGCATCAAAGAGGCGGTGTCTACATGAGTTCGGCTTGCGCGTGCCTTACCCCCAAATTGGAAGTTGACTGTCGCACAGACTAGCGCATGGTCCGAGTCCACACTGGTGGTCCAGTATGAACGGCAATCCTTGATGCTACCACGCCACCTGTAGCTAATAGCAATGTGGTCAATTTGAGACCAGACGTGCTGTGATGGTGAGCGCCATGTGGCCATTCGACGCTGGGAACGCCGAAATGCCGTACTGGAGAGATAGAGGCGGTGATCGCCACAGAATGTGAGCAATCGTTCTCCGTTATCTGAACGCCCGCCATCCAGCCCATACTGACCTCCTAGGTGGCGCTCGTATTCAGACAGGCGACCAACGCGAGCGTTGAGATCTCCTGCCATGATTACGACATCTGTCCTGCGTGCCTTACGAAACAAACTATGCAACTTCTCATAGAAGTTGTCCTTACTGAGATCCGCACTACAGTCCGTTGGAGCGTAGGCAGAAATCACAAACAAATCCCTCCGCGTTTCGCACCGCCTGTTCACCCGACAGTGGCCACGAAATCGTGCACCGCACAGTCTGCTGTCAACGGGAATCCACTCTAAGAGTGATTGCTCAGCACGGGAGCTGGAGCGCGATACCGACGCCAGCCAATCCGGCAGAGGAAGCATCCGGGTCACTAGAGAGGCGCAGGTGGAATCTGCTGTCTGGGTCAGCTGGTGAGACCAACTGACAGACTTCGCTTGTGTCACGGAGACGGGTTTCCGACAAGCAGCAGATATCAATGCCTAACGTCTCGAGCGTTCGTGCAAGGCCGGCCTGTTGTCCCGGTTGTAGCAAGGTCCGAACGTTAAACGAAGCTAACCTAAATGAAACCCGCGGGCGTAGAAGAGTTGCAGCAATCGACGGCTGTCTAGACGGCATGAGTCGTACATCAGGTAGAGAGAGCGAATCGGGGATGGTAACATGTGGAGGAAAGGTGGTAGAAGCAATAGAAGACATAGAGTTAAGAATTTCTAGGATTATTGTCATTGTTTGGGTGTGGGCGTGATACTACCCGGTTGCCCAGGCCGAAGTAGAGGAGTTGATCTTGAGGACTCCCACCTCAAGCCTTTGGCCCGAAAGCCTAACCCGCAAGGCAGCGGAGCGAGATTAAGGATCGCACCTATCGGGGCCGGATACTGTAGGTACAGTTCACAAGCCATTCGCGAGGTAGAGACCAAGCAGGGACTCCCGACATCATCCCAAACCAGTCGAGCCGGTGATCCTTGCGGATTCATACGCCTCTCCTGGTATACAATGTCCACGAGGAACAAGGAGACTGTGTTTGTCTGGCTTCTCACCATTGACCAACCTGGTATGAGTAACTCTGAAGATGCCACGAAGACATCACCCATTATAGCTCAATGGATCATCGAGGCACGCAAGCCGCTGCACCACGTCAAGGTCCAGTCTCGGCGCAACGGATTCACAGGATTCACATCCACCCCGTCGTGATGGTTAAGTGTGTGTGTGATGAAATGCATGCAGTTTACAAAATGTTTGTTCAAGCCCATGGACCTGACCTCATCATCATGTGTGTGGGCACATTTGATTGAACCGGTTGGTCGTGCCAGCCGTATCCAACAGTGGCTTCAATGTTCACACTTTGTTCCCACACCGACATTCATCTAGTTCTGCTTCGAATTTACAGGCGCCATTTAATGTGTTTTCTGGAACTTTGTCTCATATTGATTCTTCCCTGATTGTCATGGGTGTAATACGGCGTTTGGCATGTATTTCGATTTATTCAATAAGGACCAGTAAGACTAGTTCTTGATAATCTACAAATGATATTTTGCGGATTGCGTATGAGCGCAACAATACTTTGGTCTTTTTACGTCTTCGATTGCTTGACTAGAAATAACTGATTCTCTATTTGAACACCCTAAATCTCCGTACCTAGCAGTGGCTTTTACGTCACACTTTGATTTCTATTTTTCCGCCGCTTCAAGTCTCGCTGAACCTAATCTCATTGTCAAATAGCAAAGACCCGGAAACCGATGCTACATAGTGAATACGATGGATTAGGGCACTACAATATTTTAAATGCTTCTTCAAAGCGGTACCTCCTGTTTGGCATATCAACTGTCACGCTTTTCGTCTCATTAGCCTCAAGTGTGTGAATTTTTTAAAATGACAAGCCTGATCCAGATAGAGTGCCATACAGTAATAGAATGCAGGTGGGCTAAGATACTGTCAGGTTGTCCAAGCCTCGACTGATGTGGCAATGAAAATAGAAACTGTAGTGAACCTCTGGCGTATTTTCGCGTGTAGTTCAATGCCATTAGTAAATCGATTTAAAACCGTGTGAGCTGCACAGCACGGAATCACTGCAAAATCGCACATCCGTGCACAATTAGCTTCAACTAGGATATAATCACAACATTCTTCCTAATCGTCGCATTCTTTTCCATGACCTCTGTGATATCCCTGTTAGATCGATCGTTTGCGTAACGAGAATGAACAACTGGAATTGGAAAATGAAAACACCCAAAAGGAAGTATTACAAAACGTTGACACACTCCCTGAATCCATCGGGTTGATCAAAGATCGTCTCAATCAAATAGAAACGGACATGCATGGGCTGTTCGAAAAGCGCACGAGCCTTATTGAACGCGGTGCCGTGTTCGAACATTGTGAATCAATGCTAGCTCAGCTGCAAGATTGTTTTGAAAAGACACACCAGTCCTTGGAAAGCAATTCCGAAATTCGTCGACAAGAAAAGGTTTGGTCATTATTCGATGATGGTTCTGTTTTTGTATTTATAACCGCATCTAATCATGTTGTCGTTAAGCTCCTTCAGTTTGCGTAAGTTTTCCGGCCAGACAATAGCCGTCGCTATTAGCTCTTTCTGGTTTTATCTAAGTATTCAGATTTATGTGCTACTTTTGAGTAGTGAATCCACAAATAAATGTCTCGAAATTCCATTTTCATTTTGTAAGACTACTTGTGCTATTATACCCTCGGATTGATAGAAAAGGCGGATAGATTATTACTCGGTTCTGTATGTGCATTATGTTTTGACCCTAGTTCCGCTTATGTTCCTCTAACTGATCACGCGAACCAATCTCATTGTAGTTCAGTTACTGGCATTGAGCGTGTGATTTCAATAGCTGTAAAAATTATCTACCAATTGATGAACTAATATTCTTAGATTGCATCCCATATCCTCCAAACAACAAGCTCTTGGTGAAATTTCGTCAAATTTCTTGCCATGTCTTCCCTTAGCCTGATTGCGTGGAAGTGTTTGGCCCGTAGAAAATTTATTCAGAGATATGCTCTTATTCACCATCAACTCGAAACTTCTTGCAGCTCGTAGCGTTATTTTTTTCATTGAATTCATATATATAAGGTGCCACCTTACTAGATGACAGGCTAAAGCACGATAAAGAAGAATTGAGAAGGTTGTGCAGCAGCATGGACTCGGAGCCAGTTGAACCACTATCATTGATACGACTGAATCGTAAACCTACTTCCTCAAATCTGGGCCAGCCAAGATTGCTTAAAATCACGGTCAACTCTGAAAGGAATCTAGAAAACATCTTACTATCCGCTTTTCTCCTGCGTACGGAGCGTTCATAGACCACTGCAAGGATCTTCGCTGATATGCCGTGGTGGGAAGGGGCCTGAAACTCCCAGCAACAAGCACAAACGAGGTAGGGGAATGATAGAAGTTTAATCCTTGTGGGATTCCCAGAAGTTGATGAACCAACTGATAAAGCAGTGCAGCGCAAACACGATAAGCTAAAATGGAGATTCCTCAGTGATATACTTGGCTTGCATGATGTAGCTGTGAGAGACACGTTCCGCATCCCCAAATCTACTAATTATAAGGGCATCTATCATAAGCCCAATAAAATAAAGTTATTGCGTAAAGATATGTTGAACATGGTCAAAACTAGATTGAAAAATGGCCACAGACTAATGCTACGTAAAATTAGACTAAGCGCATCGAAACTTCATATTTGATAGATAGATGCATCACAAAGTCCAATAGAAACACCACAAAGTCAATCAGTAGTTGGCGTGTCAGTAACAAATACAGCCGATACTATAGATCACTGTATTCCAACAATACAACCTCAAAACGATCAGGTATCCTTGCTATCGAAAAAACTTCAGATGCCGACTCTGGATGAGTCGGCACAACAGATATTCTGCACTCCGCTAGCCTTCTTCCCCATACCCCATCCTTGTTGAGAAAAACAACTATGAAATGCTGGTGGTATCCTATTTCCTCATGAACTTTAGAAGGTATTTTTGTTCTCTCCGTGTCTTTTTTACTTGGAAAAGTTTACGTTCTACCGTTGCTCAGTCCACTAGCTTGCATGCATTTATAAAGAAATTAGACGAATTTTTATTAAATTATTAGTTTCCCGAACACTTATATACTGCTAAATCTAATTCCTTATCTTGTTTATACACTTACATTTCAATTCTTACCATCCTATGGTTGTTGTTAAGCTTGTTGCTTTTAAGACCATTAAAAACCTTGAATTACCTTGATGCATGAATAACAGTTTCAATTCACGAAGTTGACTTATTGTGTTGTGAATAATTGAAAAGTAAGTGGGAATATTAGATACCAGACTGAATACGAGAACACCGAAATCGACTGCAACGATTGAAGTTGCTTTAATGAAAGGTGAGTAAGGAACGCTATATTCTTAGCTTTTAACCGGGATGTTGGGTACAGAACCCTTAGAGAATGTTTTTATATATTAGAATATAGCGTTCCTTACTCACTTTTCATTGAAAAACTTCAATCGTTGGACTGAATTTCAGTGTTCTCCTATTCAGTCCAGCTATTTTTTCAAATATTCACAACTCAATAAGTCAACTTCGTGTATTGAAACTGTTATTCATACATCGTTTCTACTTATTCGAAAAAAGTGCTCAGGACAATTCTATCATCAATCCAATATAATCGATAAACGCCCTGCTTTTCGAGTACTTTCCTATTGCTCTTAGCGGCTTTTCTCTAGAAATGAACGGAAGCCGAATGCTTTCCATTTAAAGAGAATCCGTCGTATCTTGAACATATAGTGGATGGACGTATTATGTATGATATGTATGAAAGCACAAGCCTAGTTCAAGCAAATTGCAGCACTGAACGTTGGCTAATATACCGTCAGGTTGCCAAGGCCTAGACAGAAATAAGAGTTAAAATAGGCGTAGCAGTGAGACTCCTGTAGGTTTCCGCTTGTAGCTGAGACAAATCAATAAAACACAATGTTTGCTGCGCAGCATAGAATTACTTCACGATTGCACATCCGTGGACGAATTAATAAATGTGGATTTGCTCTCTAAAGCTGGTCTAGCACATCTTCACCCTACTGAGACAGCGCCGCCTACGCTGGTTGGGTCATGTGTACAGAATGAAAAATGTTGGTATTCCAAAATATCGACTCTGTGGGGATTTGAAATCAGTAGTTTTGCCATTGAGCGGTCCACACGTGCTCTACAAACACGTTCGCAAAATGATAGGGAGCCCTTGCCATTGACCCTACAAGTTTGGAAGAACTTGCTCTTTACCACTCACTTCTGTGGCACTGTGTAAAGCATCATCTGCAAGCGTGAGAAGAGCTAATACTACTTTCGGGGTTTGAACGTAAATCACGCTGACAGCGTACAGATGACACCGATTTGCGGAGTACCTGCTATGACTGCGAGCGCTGTGGGAGAGTTTGTTTCTCTCGAATCGGACTGTTTAGTCAGTAGAAACGCTGTACAGTATAAAACGATGACAGCGAGACTTCCGGGATTTTAGCACGTACAACTTATTAACGTTTGCACTCAATATAGTACATATACATATCACCTGCGCAGAAAATAATTCGTTCAGAGCACTAAACCGTAATTCTTGTATTTTTTGTTGTATGTCCGACAATGTGCATACAGTATGAGCTGTACGTACCAGTGTATATGTATGTATGTATGTATGTATGTATGTGTGTATGTATGTATGCATGTATGTATGTATGTATGATTGTATGAAATCACATGTCTGGATCCAAACAAAGTGCCGCACATTTGAAGTCTACATGGGTTATTAGACTCTGCTTGCCTATTCCTGGATAGTTGTACGTAACAGTAAAACTTGCCAGTTCTTTCATCAATTTTGAAAACCCCATTACTCTCCTCAAACATGGGGTGATATAACTTTTTTGTCATCAGCATTAATCAAGGCTGTCGATTTGCTCATTAACTGCGTATCATTCTTTTCTATTTCTGTTTGTTCTAGTTGAAATTACGCGAACAGGAACTAATAATGCCCGATTTAGAGAAAGACCGATTGGAAAAAGATGAGCTAAATCGACGCCTGGCCGAGCTACAGAATCACGTGGTCCGACTACGCCTGCTTTTAGCCAACAAGAAAAAGGTATGCTTTTTATGGCGTATTGTCGAACCCTTAATCTCTCATTCTAGCTGTCTATCCACTTTCTGATGGCCGGTATTATGCTGGGTTTTCGTGGTATTCTCTGTCGTAACTGGTTCAAACCCTTTAATTATTACGTTGCTCACATCCTCCATACGGCGTGTTCTTTTTCTTTCTGCTTTCTGTGTTTGCTTATGCGTGTTTGAGATTAAAGGCTTTAATGTGTGTTCATTTTACTCTCCGTAGACCCGGTTTGTATGTATGAATGGTTGTTTACAAATCCTGGTTGTGTTTGGATATATGTTTCTTTGAGTATTATCACAATACTCCTTTTTGCTAGGATGCTTCCACGATACCACCTTTTTGCTTCGCATTTCGATTACTTGAACGAACAGTCGGCAATCATTCCAGTGTGTTCTTTGTGTGTGAGTTATACTATTCAATCTTATGACTTCTGAGAGCAACTAGAATTAAGGTTAAGCACACTGTTAGTCAATGTGAAAATGACTATTAGACTGAGATTATTCTCGGTATCCAAAAAGCTTCGGATACGCGTGATTTTTACAATATATATGATGAAATCTCGCGAGCCATTGTTTCAAACAAACTGAAAACGGCTACCATTAAGTCAGTATCTGCTACCCCGATTGTCGGCAAAACTCTGCAGATGAAAATATTCCACGTGAGCTCATCAAATACTGTAGAACAGCTTTAATACAGCCACTTCATCAATTGCTTCTTCGGTGTTGGCAGGAGAATTGTGTCCCAAAAGTGATGCGAGACATCAAGATAATCACGCTATGTAAGAATACGCGTGATCGAGGCGAATGCCACAATTACTCATAAGTCTCTCTTCTAAGTGTTGTAAGTAAATTTTTTGCTCAAGTTTTACAGAAGATCTACCGTTAACATGATCTTCTGCTTGAGACAATTTTAAGGAAAATATCGGGAACAGTATATGCCATTATACGCTGTTTTTATTGATTTGACAAAGTCATTCGACTACGTCAGCAGGGGTGGTCTTTTCAAAATGTTAGATCCTAAAGACTGCCCCTCTGCAAGGCTGATCAATCTCACTAGTTATTTTTACTGGCAAGAAGGGCTCAGTCCATTTTAACTGTTGCAGTTAGGAACACTTTAAAATTCGCCGAGGCGTCAAACAAGAAAGAGTGCTTGCTCTTGCGCAGGATGTGCTAATCCTTGACCTGCCCAGATGTGCAATCGTGCAGCATTTCTGTCCTGTGTGGCTAACAACGTGCTAAATTGATTGGCCGACGGTAGTGAGCTGCATGCTGAAACACGCTGGAGTTTCACCATTTCTATTCCCTTCTCATATCTGTCTAGGCCTGGGCAACCTGACAGTATCTTAGCCCACGTGCAGTCTCTGACTGTGCGGCACTTTGCCTGGATCAGGATTGTGCTTTTACATCACAGAATGGAAAATCATCGTATTCCGAAAAATCTCCTCTATGATGAGTTGTAATCAGGAAGTCGACCGTTAGGAAGACTGCACTTGCGGTACAAAGACGTTTGAGAAAGTGATATGTAAGCTCTTGGCATTGACCCCACGAGTTGGGAAGCTTTTGCTCTTGACCGCTTTCTTTGGAGCGTTATCTGCAAGCTGAGAAGGATCAGATACAACTCTTGTCTGCTGAACGCAGATCACGCCGCCAGCGTGCAATTGACGCCGAACGACCGAGTACTGCCTATCGCTGCGGGAGAGATTGTTCCTCCCTCATCGCACGTCTTTAGTCATTCGAAAAGCTATGAAACAAATAAAATCATGCGATTGTGATGTACATCCATGGTCAACATCAATGAAAGGAAGCCAACAAATTATTGAAAAGTTTATAACTAAGTGAAATGTTTTCTCAATATTATTTCCAGGATGCTTTACGGAGAGATAGATCTTGCATAAGAAATAGTTTTGATGCAACGTCTTATTATCACAAAGTCTTTCGAAATAAGTGCATGAAAATTGTAGGAGAGCAGTATAAAAAGATCAGCTAAGATACAAGCGCGGGTCAAGTGAGAGATCCGTTTAGGTTTAATGCGCAGAATGCAAGCCTACGTACTTTGGTGAGTATAGATTTGAGATGAAGAGTTCAGGTCAAATTTTCCGAAATGAGGACGTCTAGATACCTTACAATTTTCTCTCTGCTGAGCTATGTAGATCATCATCACAGAAAACAATCATACACTACGAATCGTTGTCATACAACGTTTATCAACAGGATGGATAGTATCGTTTGGAAAACTCGAGTTTTTGCTGCCTCTGCGGAAGAAGGAAGGGGTTTACCCAGATATTATTTGGTTAGACGGTTTAAAACTGTGTGCGCTTGTGCGACTCAAAGCGTGCTTCATCGGTTCACACTAATACCGCCCTATTGTGACCATTTTATTACTTCAGTTAATTAATTAATTCCCTAAATGACACATTAGCGCCTTATCTGTCAGATTCAATTTTGCATCTCGAGTTTTTATTTGACTTGACTGATTTCTGTCAAATGTTATTTTTCTCAAAGGTTTTAACTGCTAGGAAGAAAAATATCGAGAAAGAATTGGAATCCATCACAAATGATACGAAGCATGAGGAGAAAGTCTTGCTGCAGGAACAACGTAACTTTGATACGTTGAAAGCGGAATTGGATCGGATACGAACAGAATCGGACAAGGTATTGCCGTGTTTTTGTGTCGCTCTTTGACTCGCATCTCGTTTTCTTCCACTGACTTGCTGTGTTTGGCCTCCGAAGTAGGATGAATGATAGCTGACGTAGTATTTTCTTATAGCTCGTCTCCTTGGGTATCGATTCACTTGTTTCTTTATGTGCGCCGCAACGGTTTATGTAATGCGTATTATGTAAGTTTGCGTGGGTTAACTGGACTACAAGCCCCAACCCTGACGCATTTTCTGTGGATCATAACTGAACGGTTAATCCTGGTCTGTGTAAATTTTGAGGTTCACTACGTACCGTACATTTATCCTTTTCACGAAGCCTTCAAATCGAACCACCAATGTATGTATGTATGAAAGCACAAGCCTGATCCAGGCAAAGTGCCGCACAGTCAGAGACTGCACGTGGGCTAAGATACTGTCAGGTTGTTCAGGCCTAGACAGATATGAGGAAGAAAAAAGAACAGGAAATGGTAGTGAGACTCCAACCTGTTTCAGCATGCCGCTCACTACCTCTGGCCAATCAATTTAGCACGATGTTATCCGCACAAAAGTACTGTACGATTACACATCCGTGCAATGCAAACGTCTGGATTATCTCTAAGTGTCTGCGGGTAATTCCGGGTCGTGATCTTATTCGAGTAGCCGGGTTTAGTCAAGATGGTATTTAGCTGATAAAGAACGCCAAACTGCGAGTCAAATTTCCCATATATATTCCCTGCCATGTATGATTTCAAACGTCAAGTAATCTGTATTTATGAGCTACTGTGTACCGTGTTCATGGCATTTTTCATCTCTTCTCGTTTGTCAGATTGATCAGCGTCTCTCCGTTGACAAATTATCTCGGCTTTTGTCTGATCTACACCACGCTACTGGAAACATGGAAAACTAATCCACAGCGAGTCCAAAGTTTTATGTATCTTTATATTTTTGTACAATATTATTAGCTATTTTTTGTCGAATATAAAATATCAACTTTTAACAAAAGATATCTTTTTCTTTAAGTTCTCGTTGACTTGGTGCTCTATAAGTGGATACTTTTGGCATTGAAACTGTATCCATTATGTACGTACGTACTTATATATGTATATATGTATGTATGTATGTATGTATGTATGTATGTATGTATGTATGTATGTATGTATGTATGTATGTATGCATGTATGTATGTATGTATGTATGTATGTATGTATGTATGTATGTATGCATGTATCTATGAATGTATGTATATATGATATGATATGAAAGCACAATACTGGTCCAGGCAAAGTGCCGCACAGTCAGAAACTGCACGTGGGCTAAGATACTGTCAGGTTGCCCAGGCCTAGACGGATATGAGGAAGAAAAAAGAACAAGAAATATTAATGAGACTCCAGCCGGTTTCTGCATGCAGCTCACTACCTCTGACCAATCAATTTAGCACGGTGTTAGCCACACGGCACAGAAGTACTGTACGATTGCACATCAGTGCAAAGTGAATGTATGTGGGTATGAAGTCAAAAGACTAAATCCAGGCAAAGTGCCGCACAATGAGACTGCGTGGGCTACGATAATGTCAGATTGCCCATGCATTAACAGTTATTAGAGCAAAATTGAAAATGTGCGTGAGGCCCCGCCGTGTTTCTACATGCCGCTCACTATGGTTGCTAGATTAATTTAGCCTGATATAGCGTACTATACCTGTATCATGGGAGGAACTAGCTCTTACGTTTGCTTCTTGAGTTTCAAACTCAAGGAGATTGGACGTTCTCACTAGCTGTTGAACAAAGATAACAAACAAACGGTGCTCAGTGCATAATGCCCACCACTGGGAATTTTATGGAGGAAATCGATACTGACCAATCGGATCGCTTTCAGTGTGCGGTGGGGCGTGCTATCTGTATGATTGGCTCCTGGTCTACATCCACATTTTACAGCAGCTGAAGGCGAATATGGGAAGGAAACGTAATTGCGCTGTTACAAGATTAATAGAGTACTTCGCTGTTGCGATATTCATTTGATCTTCGAACGTTACTAGCACTCAAAAAGGTTTGGGCTCATGTCTTTATTGTCCAGCTGGTCTCTGCGCCAGCAACGATCATGCCTATTTCCAATGAACTGTCGCTGTTGTACTTTTTGTGGTTTACTGTCCTGTCTACCCTGTGCAATCATGTGTTAAGAACGTGTGTATTGATGATTGATTTTGCTTTGCTCACTCAATTCAATGTGCTAACCTCAACGTAGACGGTACTATTTGCTCAATCGTGTTGAGCCAATGCAGGGACATTTTCTAACAAGAATTTGTATGTCAAGTTGGCGGCTAATTTGCCTTCGCTCTCGTCTAAGCTTTGTGCTTGGTCACTGGTATTAGCTAATTATTGGTTCTTAAAAATTAGACGAAATTAACATGAACCAATCGGAACCCTGTCACGTTTATTAACGTCTATTTTTCATATCAAGTGAATCAAATCCTCTGTCAGGATCGTTTTTTTGCACCGACGGTCATCTAACAGTTCGACATGTGCATTGCATATCCATTCTTCCATGTCGACTGCTCCGTTATCTTGCTGTTGTTTTTACCATTCTGAATGGAAGCGCGCTTTGAAATTTCATCGAGACTTTCCTTATAGTATCTATTTAATACCTCGGTTAACCTTTGAACAGGCTTTTATTCAAGTGTGGCACGGCTGACTCCGTCCAGCAATATGAATACGCTTGTGTTAGAATGCATTTGTTGTACCATTGTTTGCTTTCCGTTACAAACGCCATGCCCAGTTTTGCGCTGCGTGCACTCATCAAGTAGGTACAGTACGATTCGTGTTCGTGTAACTTACAACGGTGGAGTAATTGTAGAAAGCTTTCTTTTGAATATGATGAGCACAACCAGCCATGCAAAAGACGATATTTGTAACATCTGATGTGGTTGTTAGTTCGGATGTTTTTCGCCGAGCGTGCACTGGTTGATGCGAACATTTCGTCGTCATGTTGAATAGCATGCATGATGTTCTACTACTTCTGTTGTTCTGATGTTCTCCTTCTGTTTTCATTTTTATTTGAGTTCGACAGGCCTTTTATGAATTGTGAAGTTCCCTGGCACACGAGCAAGTGATTTTCCAGTGCAACTTTGCTGCATTCTGCTTACATACCCACCCTCGCAAGTTCACAAGTGTAAACCAAATCTGTTAGGAATGAATAAAGCGACGCTGTTAATTACCTACTCTATGTTTCATTCCGCTTTATCGTATCCACTAATCATTGTGAAATATGCCGAGGTTGCTTTAATTGATGTGTTGGTACTCTGTTATCCTCAGTTTGGATGCTGTTCACGCAATTTTATCACTTTGTCGAAAACACCCAATGGGGTTGGCTTCTTCTAATTCTTTCCTGTCAACATAGTTGTGATCAGGCTTTTTCAAACGAAGTGTCGCATTTGCAATCCAAAAGAAGCCTTTCGTTTTCCTCATTTTTATTTGCCTTATTTCATCGATGCCCAATATGGGTGTAAATCGCGAGCGCACGATTATCTTATCATCCGCACCGTCTCACTTCAATGTTCTCCCCGTATTCCTGAGTTACAATCTCTCAAGATATCCACTATGATTGGCATTATGTGGTCGATCCGTACCGTTTCTACGCTGTCAGTTTGATCTCTATTCAACAGCCGCACGCTGTTCCTCAATTTGAAGATTGCATTTCCCACTAAGCCTCCAAAATGAGCGGTCAATAGCAAGTTTCTGTCCGCTTATATGGTCAATGCTTCGAGATATCTCTGTACGACAAGTGCGGTATGCAGAAAGGTTCACTCTCTGATTTGAACTACCTATGGCAATACGATCGTTTCCGATACTATACACATGACCCAATCTTTAAGAGAAGACGAGTGAATATTCTCTGTGGCCTTATGCTTTTGTCTTTCTGTATATTCACGATATGATCAGTATGCCAGTGGTTCTTTTAAAATGGAAAGCATTCAGTTTCCGTTAATGTCTTACGTGTATGCGGTCCCTCCAGATACGGGAGTTCAAACTGTTGATTGTTCTGCCTATCTGCTTATCATCTTGGTGTCCAGCGAGGAGTTATCCACAGTATTTGAAGCAATATACACGAAATGATGTGATGACAGTTTTCAACAATGATGATGGGAGGTGATACAGTCAACTGATCAGGTACTCGGCGCATTTTGACGAAAATCAGTCTATTAGTGGTTGAAGCTAGTCCTGATAGTGAGCAATGATGGCTGCACCGTCGGTAAACAAAAGATCGCGAATTAACGCACGCCTTACTTCTCCATGCTTTCAAACGATTAAAATTAAAAGCTTGCCATCACAACGCGTGCTCGGGTAGATACGTCCTTCACCCTAAAGCGTGCTTTAGCAACAGGGCGAAAAAATACCGAACAGCGCGAGAGCAAGAACACCCTTGTTAAACGCCTGGGCAAATTTCAAAAACGTCTGAAGTGCAACCGTTATAGTAGACCGGACCCATTCTGTCAGAATGTCATAACGTAACCCGTTTGAATATTATGGGAGAACAGTATATGAAATACTAACAAAATTTTTCATAAAGTCGTTACAATCATTGTATAATGGCATTCTTTATCAATCGTAGTCTACCATTTAAGCAATTGTTAACATCGGAAGTTTGGGATGTAGGCGTTCAAGGTCTACAAGTAATTTTCGACTTTTAGCCGCAACATCTCGCGAAATTGATAGTAATACATCTTTTTGAATGATTGGCACTTTCTTGGTTTCCTTTTTTATTGCCCTCAGCGGATACCAAATATGTCATTTATAAAAGTGTTATTTCTTTTCAGGTATATCGATGATCATGTCTGATTTGATGGTGAATGTGTTATATTATATTCTGCTCATCCCTGCTACGTTCATCGTTGTCATTTTGTTCCTGGCGATCAATTGGTGTGCGAAAACGTCTTTCATCAACAATTGACACACTACGTGCTCCAGCCAAATTACAACCAATTCACATTTCGAGTTGATTTTTACACACTGCTCCTTTTTTAATGGGATATTCTTATTTGTTTTAATTTTTCTTCAGAACATGAGCATTTATTACACAGTATTCCATTTGATTGTTAACCCTACTTATTTGTGCAAATTTGGTATTCATCTTTCAATAACCTGTGGTATGATGGTTTGAAAGAACAAACCTGATCCGGGCAAAGTGCCGCACAGTCAGAGACTGCACATGGGCTAAGATACTGTCAGGTTGCCCAGGCTTAGACAGATAAGAAAAGGATAAGGAAGAAAAAAGAACGGGAAATAGTACTGCTTGTTTCAGCATGCAGCTCACTACCTCTGACCAATCAATTTAGCACGGTGTTAGCCGCACAGCACAAAATGCTGCACAATTGCACTTCCTTGCACATCCGTGTCTGGAGCCAGACATCGTGCCAAGCAATATGAAACAGGAAAAGCACTTAAGCAAGTGCATGAATTAGGGAAACCAGGCAAGCGGAATGTGCATAGCAAATTCGCAAAATGCAGCTTGTTTCTGTAGTTTCACTGCATCCGATTTTGTGTTTTGTTTAAAAATTATTACACGTAATAAAATATGCTGCCGCCACTGTCTTCTATTTACAGCCATATCTCGCAAGGTTTCCAGCCTACTATTAGGTGGAGCTTTTGAACATCACCCAGGCAAACGAATACGCCCAACGGAGTCTAGCGCTACGGTGAGTTTGTTCATCCCAATGCGCCACCTAATGGACTGGCCACCCGATCGTTTCTCCCAGCTTCTGTCAGGCGCGGTATTGTAAACGTTGACGAGGCATTCTTAAAACATGTCCCAACCATCTCAAACGAGCAACCATCAGCATTTCTCTCAGTCCGTGACCACTAGGTCGTAGCACCCGCTTGCAGACATCAATATTTGTAACGCGATGCTGCCATTGAATGCGAGCAATCCTACGCAGGCAACGGGTGTCAATAACAGAAAGCCGACTGACATCTTCCGCTCGGATAGACCAGGTTTCGCAGCCACAAAGTAGCGTAGCACGCACCACTGATGTGTACACTCGGAATTTAGTATGGAGAGAAACATCGCGTTGACGCCACAAGCGGCGAATGTTATCAAATGCTACACCCGCTTTGCGAACACGTGAGATCTCGTCCTCGACAAAACCGCCAGCAGATCTACAACTGCCAATGTAAACAAAGCTGCGGACCCATTCAAGATTAACATCGCACACAGGTTTAGAAGAGAGCTGCTCCAATCCTGGGTAAGTGTTTTACACTTGTTAGGCGCAAAGCACATGCCAGGCGGTCCAGGGCTTGTTGCCTTATATGAGGGTCATCTGCCAGAAGTGCGATGTCATCCGCATACTCTAGATCAATAGCTCTCTCACCCGGCAGAAGTTCAACACATGCGCCCACCAGACCAGCTTTCCTTAGGACATCATCGATCGCGAAGTTGAAAAGGAACGGCGAGATAGGGCAGCCCTGCCGCACCCTGTTAGATATTTTGAACGGGCACGAGAATTGTCCATACGCTCCAACCCTGCCCGAAGTTCGGAAATATAATGCTTTCAAGATCTAACCATACTTTTCGGGCACTCCATGTCTCAGCAGACAGTTCCAAAGACTTTCGCGATCGATTGAATCGAATGCTGCTCAGATGTCAAGGAATACTACGATAATTGGCCTACGAATTGCGTGGCGTTGCTCCAGTCACAACCAGTCGCCTGCAACAGAATCATTCCCTCATTTGAAGCAGTGTGATCCTTGGTCTGTTAGCTTAGATCCCCTAATTATTTAGAAATTATAGAATATATCGAATCCATGAAACGATTCAAAGCTGCTGGCCCCGATGACATACCACCTGTTTTATTCAAAGAAGGTGGCCAAGTCCTAATCAGCACACTAGGCGATCTCCTCCGTGAAGTGTGGTTATCAGAATCCGTCCCTCCGAGTTGGGGCGAATCGGTTATCATGCCTATATTTGAAAAAGGTGTGCTCTAATCACCGTGGGATAAGTCTCACTCCCATCATTACGAGATTATTAGCGTCCATAGGTCTTCGAAGATTAACATCGCATTGGGAATCACAGATCCGAGAGCAGCAAGCTGGCATCCGACCTGGCAAAGGCTGTGTCGACCACATTTTTACTCTTTGACGGATCTTAGAACTGCGGCACACCTATCGACAGCAGAAAATAGCCATCTTTTTAGACTTCAAAGTAGAATTTGATTCGGTCGATCGAAAAGTCCTGTTTAACACCTTGCCTTGCAAAGGCGTTCCGCAAAAGTACGTCAACATACTACGTGCACTTTATGCTCATGCATCCGGATTCGTTAAGGTTTACAACGAACTCTCACCCAAATTTCACAACACAAGTGGCGTCCAACAAGGATACCCGATTTCTCCGTTTTTGTTCAATTTTGTGATTGATGATATCATGGAATTATGTAACGAAGGAGCCCCAGCTTTCGGATTTCACATAATGCCAGGCGGCAAGCTTCTTGACTTGAACTATGTTGATGATATAGTTCTGCTCTTCGACTCGTACACAGATGCACAGGCGATATTGAACAAGCTAGCTAGTATTGTGCCCGCATTTGGAATACGTTTTGCACCCTCTAAGTGCAGTGTTCTGCTGCAGGATATGGACTTATCAAACAGGACTTTATTACTTGACAATCAGGCGCTTGAAATTGTAGATCGTTTTACGTATCTCGGTAGTTGGATAAAGCGATACATAGAATCTTGAACCAGGCGGCCATACGCGTGCCTTATAATAAAGGGAAAACTATCCGTTCGGTTCTGATGCACCTCAGGGATAAGACACCTTTATCTAGCGTTACGAACAGCATCTACAGAATCGGCTGTAACGACTGTAAGAAACTTCATAATAGAATCGAGGCATACTGCAAGCGTGTTCAGAGACAGCCCCAGTATACTAGGGAATATCAATCCCTTATTCGTGATTCCGCCTTGGCAGAGCACGTTTTAGATACGGGCCACAGCGTCCATGTAGACAATGTGGAAATGTTGAGACGCTTTATTAAACCGTATAGCTAACGCCTACATACGGAGGCCGTCGAAATTGCCAACGCAGGTCGACTGGCGGTCAATAAGGTGGATGGGGGAGAAATCATCACAAATTGGCGCTCGGCACTGATGCGAAGGTAAATAGTTGTTATTTTCCTTATACTTACTAGTTAATTAGACTTTTGTTTTTCTTAAAAATAGCTCAACCTCAGCTCCCTTAATTATGTACTTTTACGCATGTGGGCAGCTGTGTCAACCGACCTTGACCGTATTCGCTTGTATTCGATGGATGTGGATAGACACTAAGAGGAAAATGGACCACTGATCCTGGTCATTACCACGAGACGTGACACACCGTAGGTGTACTATAGGCTGTTTAGCGGTAAGGTCAAATAAGTGGTGGTGGGTTGACTACTACTGAACCGTGCTCCCTGTCCTGACTATCACCCCTGGTCTGACGGAGCTTCTGCGTCAGAAGTGAAACGTTACCCAAAACCCGCTCTAACCGATTGCACCCAAATTTCTTTGTATTATGAATACGCGATCGGTCCCAAACATATTCCAATCGAAAACGGAAAGCCTTTTTATAAAAAGTTTGCATGCAATGTGAGATCGTTGAATCCATTGTGAGCAGAGAGCGTGGGAGCACGCGATCTGTATATTTATCTGTATTTTCATAATTTTACACACTAGATTCAAAGGGATACTCCATCGGTCTTTTATTTTATTGTAGTGAGCACGCGGCTTTGGTTATCGTCGAAGCCCTTAGCTATCGCTGATCTAAACTGTCGTATTTCTTCGTGGGGTTACTTCCCTGTCACTCAGATCTGTTTATTTCTAAGGCAATCTACATTAGTTCGATGAAATTTATCGATGACTGGCTGTGGTTAAGAGATTTACTTGTATTGTTTATGTATTTAAAGTCGTGGTTTACGGCAACTTAGTTTGTACATGATGAATCAACGTCGGTTTGGTTGCGCTATTATCCCATGCCTCATGGTGTAATTGAAACTACTCGTGCCAACTGAAGTATTTTCACGCATCAGAAATCATAGTATGTTTGCTAGCCGAGTTGAGAGCCTGAATATGCTCGATAATAATCGAAAAGAAATTGACCATGGATACTTAATTGTGAAAAATGAATTTTTATTTGCCCGTGTAATTACAAATTCAGACTTCCTTTAGCGTACAACCTGTTCTGTCAAACTGAACTTTCCTGGCCAAGCTTCGATCCCGTGCCCATGGAAGAACGATTTGACTATAATAGTTTATATTCTTTGGGATTACCCCCACATTGTTTATTGTAATAAAAGTTAGAGTTTGTATCAAACAACTCCGAATGATTTTCAGACCTCTTTCTCATTGATTTCACTTGTCAGTGGAAAAGAGTAGAGTTTGTTTGAAGAGACTGATTGGAAAGTGATTGAAAACAGAACCACTGTCCATCGTACTGGTTTCAATACTTGTATTGGGTTCATTATATGAAAAGATTATTTAATCCTGTAATTAGCTCCCTGAATTTGATGAAATGGTGCCTTCGAGCTTTGGATCATGTCCGCTTCTGGTTTTTTCATTAGTCGTTCTACTAATCCCTTATCGTTAATCCAACGTTGAAACCAAATTCAACGGCTTCCGCATCTCTTTAACCTTGAACTTATTTTTCATTAAGTGATCACGCGAGATCTCAACATTTTTCATCTGAGTGATACTTTCTTACAAAAACACCATCCCATACAAAACCTACAGTGCATACCATTTGTATTTGCTTCTTTGTTGTTATCGATTTCACCGGATTCTTTAGCGAGATTGTGAATTTTTTCAAAAAAAAGGTCAATGTGCTTATGCTGTGCGCCACATTGATTTGGTAGTAAAAAGAATTTGACCAAAAACAACATTGTTCAGCTGCTAGGTGATACTGTGCATTTTTCCAATTGCTCATTAATATTGTTTATGCCACTAATCTTAGTCGATTCAGTTCAAAATCGTGTTCATCCCATAGCACTTTGCTAGCTTTTGCGTTAAATGGATCAGCAACGATTCGCTGGTTCGCTATACGTTTTGAAAGAGTTTAAACCGATAAGTTATCCATATTTGTCATATAGTGAATATCTGAAAACCTCATTGATCAGCGGTTTTCAATTTTGTACGCTTAAGTTGATGGCAAAAGATTATGATGTTTGATAGTTAGAGTTGGGTGAATTTGTCGCGGTGAACTGTCTTTGGTTATTCTCGAATCGATTTGATGATTTAATTTGCCTAACTCCATCGCTTTGTTTCGCCCGACCTCGCATTGTTTTGTCATTTCCCGTCGATTATTATCTGATTAGGTATTCTAATAATTATGTTAGCTATTATTAATAAATTTAATATGCGATTACCCATGCGGAACAAACAGTTTTATTTTATGAAATGATGGTGATTGTTGCAAACACATTAGTAAACTTGAGCAGCATTATTGAACAATTTCGCGTGAAATCCATTTGTCCTTTCCACCATTTCAGTTGTTCCATACGGAGCGATAATGCCAGGTGATTCCGTTGGCTTTTCTGTCAGAATGAGAATACAAATTAGCTGTATATCGTGTTTTTACGAGAGGATCAATTTTATAGTTCAACCATCTGTGAGCATGTGTGAGGCAAACATTCTTGTTAACGAACGTTTCATGGTACGAACCAATTGAAATACGTCCTACGACATCCACTAAGCCATTTGTTTGAAGTGTGTGACGAGAAAGCGACAGGTGGACATACTTTATCCCTTTACATCCCAAGTGCCCGAAGTGATTGTCGGAGTCATTTTTTACCGTATGTGCTACATACATGTGGTTGACTCTCCTTGCCTAGCGATACTTAAAGCGAAACTGGTATTATATATGCGAAAGAACATTATTCATGACCCATACATTTGATACACTCCATTCGTTATCTAATATTATTTCTCACAGTTTCATTCTTACTGTAATCCTGCGGTGTTTTAAATTGGTAACTTTTTAACCCTATGTCCTTGATTCCGACAAACAAACTTACGGCCTCGTAATTGACTACGAGTTCTTCTACTGTTACATGCCATGCGGATACTGATCCTACTGTTCCTTGTGTTTGTGACTACTCATCGGTGAAAAGCCCATCGATACATTCACAAAGTTGATCAGGATAGTCCATAATGCAAGCACTGAACTGATTGGTTTCTGAAACCAATCCTAATGCCTTCACTGAATGACTGCGATTTGGGCAAATGTGCTCGTGGAACTGTAGTACACATCCAATGAGGACGTAAAAACCGAGCCATTTAGTTTCAACATTTTCCGATTAATTAAATAGCGTGTGTTTATCCGGTGGTTTTACGCTGCACAAACGTGGTTTTTCAACGTTTCTACGCTGTATACATCGTTTTATGGAGCACATAAATTGCCACATTGGTTCACGTAGGTGAAACACCTCTAAAGCACAAAAAACTCACGTGGTGTTTACTGGAAGCATTGCGAGGAAAATGTTGGGTCCGAAGATTTCTCTCAGATTGTGCCGTCTGCCCATGTCGAATACCTGTGGGTCGTATGAGCCGTTGCGCAACACTGGCTTGACTTTTTTCTCTGTGCAACGAAAGCGAAAAAACTAGTGATAAGTCAAACCATTGCTTGCATCTATGGCCTATTATTAAATTTTTGATTGGAGAGAAATTGTTGATTTGGAGTGAGAAATTGTTGCAATAATTATAATTTTGCGGGAGTTATTTAAATGAACTTTGCGGACGCCTCCTTATTTCTTTCAATTCGTTTCGATATATCATTTGTAATTTTCGAAGTTTTTCCTGTCCCACTTCAGAGCAATTTTATATGCGAAGATTTAAACATACTTTAAGCGATTGAATAAATATTGATTCACAAAATTAACTAGCCAATAAAATATCTCACCCAACGAAGTCTGGTTTTTGCTTGCCAGATAGAAGTGGTAGCAGCCGAGAGAAAGGTTGGCTACTGCGCATACCGTGGCAGTGAACAAAAGGACAGAGGCGTGTACGCGAGCCTCCCATGGATTGAAACCCTGGAATGTAAAAAATCGTTCAACTGTAGTATTTGGATTTGTTTTACCCACCAATGTATCTATGAGAGCACTTCATGCAATCTTGAAGTTCTTCACACAAATCATCCACCATATCATCACTAACTTATTGTAGCATTAAATTGTTGACAGTAAATTATATTAGATCTGACATTCATCAAATCCTACATACATGTGACATCTGTTGCGTTACGGAAAGTAAAATAGCTAAGCTTTTCGCAGTAACGCCACCGTGTACTTGGTCGGTCGTTCCGTCGATTTATAATCAATAAAATATATGTTCCGGCCGGATAAACTCGCCCGAGATTCAAGTTAATAAGTTAGAACATAATGGCCGCATAAACCATTGCATTGACTGTAGGACTCGTTGATTGATAACAAAGTGGTAAATATTGACTGTAATCCTGGCTTTCAATTTTATTAAAACCCAAGAGTTAGTTTGAACAAACACTAAACTACCTGATTGTCTGGATCTATACTCGTATAAAGATGGACTACCATGTGAGCCTATATACAAACGGGCTCTCAGAATGTTATGCTCAGTATAACAGATATTTTAACAGTTTTCACCTTGAAAGATTTCTCTTTCAAAGAACAGCTACATATGACAGATTCTGACCATACCTGTCAAGTCTACTCTCTGTGGCTGCGTAGTGATCTTTTGTATTTTTAGGTTTTATCAGTGCTATCTCAAAAACCTTCCATACGCAAAGCAACTTATACGGCTTGTTCTACGGACCCTCACGTCAACAATAACCCAGGGAGACTCAGTTATTCATAATATCCTTAATGTTATTTCTACCCTCTATCACTTTCCAAATTCTAATCCTCAGTAAGACGTTATATGATATGTGCCGTACTGTCCACCTTCAAAATAGTACTGTCGTAGATACTTTTCTCTTGACTAGCTCTTTTCCCCAAAATTAACTCCCAGTAGTTCAAGAATTTAGGGTGAAAAAGCACATAGCTTCACAACTACAATAAGTTAGTAAATAGCGTTAATTGTACATTTGACGGTTTCCGCAATATATAACATAAGCCTAATATTCTTGTGTGAAAAAATTTCGAGGTTGCTTCGATGTACTAAAAAACCATTACTTTGTTTTGTCATAATGAGGAAAAATCAAATATAGATTAACTGTAATTTGCATAAATACTTGAGAGAAAACCCAAATGTTTATACGATTTACACTATATGAGCTTCCCTGTTTTTTATTGTATATACCTCATAACTCCATCCTATGGTTATTGTTAAGCAAAGTGCTTTTTAGACCATTACAACTTTGGATCACTTTGTATCTGATCTATTACAACCATTTCCATCTTGTAGTTGCTGTCAATCCAATCAAATTTTCAAACCACGAGTTGTGAACAGACATATAATAGTGTTATGTTTGCCGCGCTTCTCTTGGAAAATGAACAAAGATAGAATAATAGCTTAGATTGTAGAATAATCTTTCAGGTTATACCACTAACCGTGATCTACTTACCTTGTAGTAATCAACCGAGGCCTGGAAAGAGATTTGAATTGATTATAACACTCCAAGAAAATCAGCAAGTCCCTTAGGTGTGATGTATGAGTTTACTCACCAGACTGATGGTTTTGAATATGGCACTCAACGTGATCGCACTGTACGCCCAGAACATTCCTCCCCACATCAGGGAAAGAATGAAGAATTTGTAGTTGTGCAGTCCGATGCATCGGTTGAACCTGGAAATCGATTACAAAAGTTGAAGATCGTTTAGGCCGTTCTTTGTTAGTCTTTTCAATCAATTCGACTTCATAATTGTCAAGGCATTCACCACGTATTTGAGATTGTTCGTTATCTAGACGGAATCTTCACGACAAACAACGCCATTTCTTGCGTTCATTGTTTCGCATTATGCAATCTATTTTACCATGTTTTTATCAACACCGTTAATAATATGTCTTCGCATATAAAACAGAATTATCGTCGACACAAGTACCATTTGCGTTAGTTCTGTTGGGTGTCTTTGAGAATATTGGTGTTTAATGTCTGCATATGTCGGAATCATTTATTGGAAAAAAAGTTTTATGACCGATTATAATGTGATGTGTATCAATACACTGAGTGGTTAACAGACGTACCCGAACGCGTTGACATAATGTATGCAACTAGGCAGTGTCCACGGTTTATGGTGACAAAATTATTATATCTCACACAAAAAAGTGTCAAAGATAAGGAACTATTTTTGTCGACTATCTATGACCATCGGTAAAATTGTATTGTAAACCCGTGGCTTTTCTCGTCCGTTTTTCAAGCATACCAATACATATAAAGTGAACGCGATACTAACGATAAATCAATGATTTATTTGAATGGTCTTAAATTGGAAAAACCTGCACCCGAGTATTTTGCGATGTTACATTAAAGATTTCTCATCAAAATAGGTAAATATACTACTCACCATAATGAATGATGATTCAACCGCAGAAAACATCTTGTATATGAATGAAAAATGGCAAAGATTACATTAGATTGATCAACCGCTCCCAAATGAAAAAACGTTTAGTATTTGATGTAAAATCAGTTTATCTGACGAGGTTGGGTGCCTACAAAAATTGACTTCTATACTGGTACATAAAATGTTTCATGCTTGCAAATTAAAACTGAAGCTTCCTCTTAATCATCAAAATTTTAGGCCACTTTATTTGAGCCAGACATTCAATGAAAGAAGTCAACATAGAACAAATATATCAAATTACCATTGAAACGGAAATTAAATTGCTTCGTTGTTAGACATATCAGATCAGGGAACAACTCATAACTCAAAGTGTAAATGCGATTAAAATTACCATTCTGAAGTCAGTAGAACGAGGGTGAAACTCCTGCGAGATGTAACTACGGACAAAATATAATTGATTTGTATGTTTTCTGACTGAAACTCGGTTAACTAGGCCGATCTTAAACTGCGTGGCTGCAAAATTGCGAATTTTTCTCCATTTCTATATCGTTTTGAGGTTCGCAGAATATGATTTCGCAGCCTCTACCTAATTGATTTAATCGGTTATTGGCATGTATGTAAGCAACTACTAAATGTTCGCAATATCGTTTGTCATGAAACAGGTAGGTCTAAGAACTCCATTATAGTTGTTTCGCAATAATAAAGTGTACCGCTTCTATAATCAAATATTTATCAGTATAACTCATTAGTAAAACACGACGTATACAAATATATAAACGTTTTGGATACATTATAAGTTACTGTTTATACTTCAAAATGTCATGTACTTACAATTCACCTGATAAATCTTTTTATTATTTCTATTGCATTTGAGATATTTCAATGAATTGCATCAAGTACGCTAAAGTTGCAAGCTCATCGTAAAATTGGCACTCGTTTGGTATTGTAGAAAATTTGTGAATATTCAAGACATTTAGTTGAAATTGATGTTGCAATAAATATAATGGCTTCTCTGAGGTTTTTAATTCTGACAATCTGATACGATGATGGTCAGCTGATATATAATTTTCGCATACCTTCCGCAAATTGAGCAATGCTCTGACCGGTCAGGCTTGATAAGCCAACATACGCGACAGAAATTGATGTATCCATCTTGTCTGACCATGCGGATTGGAAGTGCGCGATCATCGATCAATTGTTCGATTATTGAATTGTTATCTCGATCCGTGTTACGCACATCAAGTAAGGCATCTTGATCACTCCCTTGAACGTAAAACTTTTGGATAGCAAGTGGAAAGTCATTATCAGAAAGGTTTGTTATAAAACACGAGTTACGACGAACGTTTATTCATTCAAATGCTTGAGCAATTCTATTTGTTTAAACAATTCAATGAACCCGGTAGGAAATAGATAAAGAGAGAGATAGATAGATAGTGAGATTGATATCTAACTAACTAACTAGCTACCTAGCTAGCTGGATATATAGATAGACAGATAGATAGATTGATAGATAGATTGCAACGACAATATTGTGTGTTTTCATTACAGATAAGAATTGGTAGTTCAGTAGTTATGACCTGTCGGATGAATGATTCAGCATATATGATTGAGCTCTAGCCAACGCAATACTGTAGAAATATGATTGAGAATAATTTTCAATTTCAAGATCTCATTAATTTGTTTAGACATTATGATTTTAAATATTAGCCAGCTATATTTCGCGATTACATGTAATGTCGATACTCCTTGGGACTCAGTTCTGTCATACTCGCTACATTCATTGAAGTTCTGATTCACAAACACTTTCTCAAAATGCGCTTTTGTTGCCAAACCCTCTTCATTCAAAATATACAACACAATTTAAAATGATGGTGTTTGATTGACACAATTTAATTGCACTATAATTTTTAATTTGTGTTGTGGATAAAATTCGATCGAAATAATAAATGCTCACAAAATATCAGTTTATCCAAGCCATTTATTTAAAATTTACCTTTATATAACTTAAAAACTATGGAGGTTACACTAGAAAGTTTAGTTCACAATTATGCACTCCATCGTTGTTTTGATACAAGTTTTGAGTCACATTCTAGAAAGACACGTTTACACGTGAACTATCAGATAGCTTTTATGGAATCTAAAATTTGAACTTATTCCCCTCTATCTACAACCATGTAACATATGGTATATTTTTCAGCTGAACTTTTGTATCAATTGAAGGCTAGAAATTGTATCGATCTTTTTTAAAATATATCGCTCTGATGGTCATAAATCTTCTAGACTCAAAGTTTATTTATATGAGTAATCACATCGCTTCCTATGAAGTGTTTCAGTGTCATTCACGTTCTGTATATAAATAAGATTCTTGGGTGAGCAATTGTTGAGTGCCTAGTTAGGCAATGATCAAAGATAACACTTGAAGCAAATTTTAAAAGTTTGACCCAAAATGTTTCATATATTTAGAATTCTATTTATTCTATAACGACAAAATAGAAGCAACAATGTTAACGGTTATTTTTGATCAAGCGTATGAAGTAAACCCACTTCGATTTCAGTTAGATAACCAAAGAACCAGAAATGTGATACTTTCGAAAAAAATGTATTATAAAAACCGCTGTTCGGAAAAGCATAGGTGTATATCACGCAATGTATCTTAAGATGTAAAATAAAAGAGGAGAAATAACAAAATATTTTATTTTGCTTTTGCTCTATTTGAGTCTATTAAGATAAATAACTAAATATTCTGCTGACTTCATAGATTTAGAAAATAATATGATAAGAAATCAAAAATAGCGGGCCGAAACTTTGCTCATGCATCAATATATTCAACTACACCGCTTTATATTCATCAGATTTTGATTGCAATTTTTTATATTGACGAAAATGCAGATTATATTTAAGGTGGCCTAATCATACGAAGAAGAAGCATCGAACCAAATATACTCCACTTTTCATGTGTAATTATAATTGTACGAAATCAATAAAATAATAGATGAAAATATATATTACGAGACGTTACATGGCATAAGAAATATTATACCCGATATATTGCCGGAAGTTTAATATTTTTTATCATGAATAGTGGATATAAAATTCATTGTTCAACTTACTGTCTTCGGTGGTGTTGAAGAGCTTTTAAAAATTGTTTTTAAACAAGACCATATAAACGGGATAACCAGTAGATTGAAAACAGCGAACAATATATCTGAAAATAATTAACTCAATAGTTTATTTACTTCGTTCCAACAGTGGTCTTCCGAGAACTGAAATCAAGTTATTATTACTCGTATAACTGTTCTTACCGTAGTAAATTGAGAACAGGTATCCAATATAGAACCAGACAAATAACCACACAAACACCAAAACAGGTAGCCATCTGAATATCTTTAGCATAATTTATAAGAAATTCAGCTCTAAAAAAGAGAGTTTTATGTTCATATAATATGTTCATATATAATATAAATTTGAATACCATTTGAATGAATTACAGTAGTATTACAAGAAGGCATACATGGAATTGGAAGAGCACTCCAAATATTTGTTTCGTATATTCTAATATTTCTAATAGGGACGCATAATACATTGGCTATTCATAAAGACATTTAGCGCTCGACTTGAAATCTATCTATAATTTAGCATTTAAATATATTGGTTCGTTGAGTGAAAACCACATGAAAGTTGCTTCAATTTAATTTATTCTCTAAAACATCTACGTCAATGCAATGTTCGACTAACATAAATCTCAGTCTGTCTTGTTACAGAATCAAAATAATAGGAGAAAGTGACTGTAATTTTCATCAAAATAAAAAATCATTTATCTTTATATTTTTAAGATGGATTCGTTGGGGAAAATTTCAACTCATTTTATATTACAAAATTTATTATCGTTAAAAAATGTTTTATGTTCTTGCTTGTATAATAATAACTAGCAAAAATGGTCATTTGCATGCATTTCAATGAAACACAATACAAGGGCTATGTTGCTCACAAGGGCTTGACCCCCTGTCGTCTATCAAGAAGAAGAATAATAATAATAATAACTAACATTTATTGCAACTGTTCACAAATGTGCAGTTGGTCGACCTTGAAAATTATTGTTTAATAACAAATTTCTATGTCTATATCTGAGAAAAATGACTTTATTCGTGGATACAAATTTCATGTAATAAATATAATAAAATGAATTTAAGTTCCAAAAAATAATTCTGATCTTGAATTATGCTAGAATTGAAAACTCGAAAACTCAAAATATTTTTACGAATTAATGTACTAAATATTTTTCACTTGATTAGAAAATTTGAAAATGCCGTTTACCATTATATCCTTAGAACATTATAAATCATAGGTGCATTGAACATTAGAAGAAAAGTTTCAGTTCATTTGGACATAAGTCTCAAGAAATTCCGGAGCCGGAGTTCCGTTAGGCATTTGGCGGTACTTTCAACGTTGTTGCATTTGCCACTCTCAGAGAGATTTGGACCGCAGGTTTATCAACGATCTATTTCGCATGGTTGGGGTGAAGCCTTCCACTGTCATGGTGCGAGTTCATCGTGTGGGTAGATGGAAGTTGGACAACCAGCCTCGACCGATCCGTGTCGAGTTCAAATTTCAGGCAGATCGCGATGTGTGTTTGTCTAAGGCGGAACTAACGCCACTTTACACAAACTCCAAGTGAAGCCTGACAACCCTTATCTTGATAGGCGACAGTACCTTGTAGCTCCGACTGGGATTAACTTAGCTGTAGTGTCATCCGCTCCCCTTCGACCTGAAGCGAAGCCGAACGCCAATGCATCAACAAATATCGTACCGGAGTGTTCATCACCTAGCATCTTGCTATCAGGTGCGCACGATGATGATCTGCTTAGCTTGAATGGAGAAAAAAGTCAGTCAAGCCTTTCTAGTGGCAGCTCCCATGTTATAAATGAGGGCTCAATAGTTAGACAACGTTCCATTACCGTCGTGCATGATGCACACGATATTGCTTCTCCTGCAATAACTAGTACGCCAAAAACGTGCAGCTTCCCCGGGTGCTTCGACCGAGGGCAAAGCAGGACTGCGCGTAGAAGCGCGCGTATCCAGTGCCACTGTGTTATACGCTAATGTGTGCAGCATAAGAAATAAGTTGATTGAACTTTCTCTTCGTGTAGCCGAGATACACCCGATGGTTATAGCGCTGTCTGAGACCTGGCTGTCTTCGGTTGATGTTGTGCCAACTAGTATCAGCGAACAGTATCTTGTCAGATGCGATAGACCTGGTGGTATAAGAGGCGGAGGCGTGGCTCTTTTCCCTGAATATGGTCTGCACATTATGGACCCATGGTTATCTCTCGCTAGTGAAAATGTCCAATTTGTTACTAATGTCCTGACTTTCTACAATTTAGCACTGACGATTGCTTTTGTATACGTCACGCCCTGTGCAACCCTGCAAAAAAATTATTCAACTGCTTGAGACGCTTGACGGGTTGTTTCAATCAGCTCCAAGCGTAATCATTCTAGGTGATTATAATCTCCCTGACATATACTGACCAGCTGCCTCAGGGGTACTCACCGAGCAATCCGCATCTTTTCTCGATTGGATCCACTATAAGGGATTACATCAGCAGGTGAACGAACCCACTAGGTTCCGATAGATGCAATCTATCCACTCTTGACTTGGTGCTGTCGTCTCAGCTGGAAGCTGTCAAGAATTTGAAGTTTCTACCCACTTGGCAAAAGTGACCACGTAATGTTAGGCTTCGAAGTGGTGTTGCGTTTTCGCAAACCTCTTGCGCGCTCTAGACTTAATTTTAGGCGTGTCGATTTGGGCCTACTTTTACAGTCATCAAAATCTTAAATTCTGTTTTTGTGTGATTCTAGTTTAACTAAAAACTAGGACATAATTTGCAAATTTCCAAACGGGCTACAAGACCTGCATGCTCCACTGCAATGCGTGAATAAGCACCAGCGACCACCCTGGTGGTCTCCCAGCGTTCGTCGTTCTATTGGTAAACGTGATCGCTTATGGTGGCTATATAGACTATCGCTCACCTCTGGTTCGAGGGTTCGTTACAGAACCACCCGAAACGCTTGTGCTCAAACAGAAGTTTGAGTTAGCCAGGAAAGCTAAATTCAACCTGAAAAGGTTTTACAGTTAAGCGCAATCTAAAGGATGAACTAGGGTAAACATCAAAGACTTAAAACTGGATGACGGACAAGTAGCTAATAGTTACCAAGCTAAGGCGACAGCATTCTCAAAGTTTTTCAGTAGCTTTTAGCGAAGGGATTATTCTTTACACACTGTCTGAGTTGCTTGACTTTCCATCTGGTGTCCGTGCACTAGATAATTTGTCCTCTGATGAGGCAGAGGTATATGGAGCTCAACAACATTACTTGGATTTCAAAGAATAAAATTTATTTATTTATCGGTTTATTCATGTTCGCACTAAAAAAGGTTGAGGGATCGGGTGGCATCCACCTAATTATGCTGAGGTATCTCGCCCCAGTGCTTGCAGAACCACTGTGTAAGCTCTTCAATTCATGTGTGCACTCGGAAATGGTTCCTCGTGAGTGGATAGGAGCCGTATTAGTATCAATACACAAAGTTGGTTGCAGGTCGATTCTTGGTAAGTATAGACCAGTCAGCCTAACCAGCATCGTCTCGAAAGTATTGGAATGACGCGATAAAATCTGCCAGCATATCTACCGGCGTTCTCTGTTTAGTGTAGCTCAACATGGATTCATGAAAGAAAGGTCTTGTCGGACTTACCTCTTGAGTTTCCTCAATATTGCTACGAAAAGCTTGAATGAAGGGAAGCCGGTCGAAGCGCTCTACCTGGATTTTGGCAAGGCTTCCGGTTCCGTCAACCACAGATTTTTAGAAACTAAGCTGGCAGCAAAGGCATACGGGGTAGTTTACTTGCTTGGATAAAATCATTCCTGACAGGCAGGACCTTTAGAGTACGAGTAGGATTTACGTTGTCGATCCAAACGATGTGATAAGTGAGGTACCTCAGGGATCTGTGCTAGGTCCGCTGCTCTTTATGATTTTTATCGATGACTTTTCGCCTATCTTGGAGTGCCCTTGCTTCATTTTAGCGGATGACGTGACGTTCATGGGTTCTACAAATGAAGATACTCTGATGCACGTCCTCATGCGGGTCATTGACTGGTCCATACGGTGGGACCTCCCAATAAACCTCAGTAAGTGCCAACTCTTGTCTGCTCTGATCAACAAGTTCACAGTCCAGGTGTCAGCTACTCCTATTAGTGTTGACGCCACATAGCGGGTTACAGACTTTGGTGTTCTAGTTAGAGCTGACTTCAAATGGGAGGACCAATGCGCTGTTGCATCGCAACGTGCACGCAATGTGCTCTTTCTGTTGAAGTCGGTGCTTTCCAGCAGAAGTCCCGACGTGTTCCTGCCACTTTACAAGGCGTTAGTCAGGCCGCATTCGGAATAGTGTGTACAGGCGTGGTGTTCTCACCACCAGAAGGATATCATTCGACTTGAAAACGTCCAGCGACTAGCAACACGCATGATTGAGGGTCAGCGTGGGAAAAGTTACGCTGATCACCTATGGGCTCTGGGTCTTTTCTCTCTTAAGCGTCGTCGTTTGAGAGGTGATTTGATTGAAACCTTTTAGATCTTAAAGGGTTTAAGCGAAGTTAATCCAGATGACATCTTTACCTTAAATCCTAAGCTGGGCACTCGCGGACACGCACTCAAGCTTGCTAAGGATCGATGTCGACTAGATTCTAGGAAAAACCTTTTCAGCTTTAGGGAGGTCAACTTCTGGAACAAGCTCCCTGAAGAACTTATCTCCTGTAGTTCCGTCTCAACTTTCAAGCAGGGTTTAGACCGTGACTGGGGTTAGTTATTCTCTGATTACATCCCATGATCACCACACTTAGGTTGTCCTTTATTTTGCTCACTATTCATTGTCGCAATTTAAGAGCATCTTCTTGTTATTGATTCTTCATCAGCTGACCTTTCACCGTGCTGGTGAGGAAAAACTGCCTTCTCTTTTTCCCAGCATCGATTATTGCGCGTTGCTGTCCTACTACTATTTGATAAATCGCTCGGCACCGCCATCACCAGCGATTGCAAACGTAGACAAAAGAAAATTACCTTTTGGCAGTGCATCGAGTATAGCGTGGTGCTCCCCGAACTACATTCTCTTAGTCCTAAGACCATCAGAGGTTCCACACGGAGAAAAAGGATTGACCCTTTGGCAGTGGTGGGTATTCTTCCGCAGATTTCCACCGCTTTAATACGGTACCTGATCCCAATTACATTTCCATATTACTTTTTCCTCTATACGCTACATACCGGAACCGATAACTTGTGATAATATCCAAATGGTAAAATTTACGTTTCACGATATTCGATATAATATGCATCCTAAAACACCAATCTCACGCCGCATTAAAATTCGTAAAATTCATCAAACAAGAAATTGCACCGTAAGGTTAGATAATGAAATAGAATCTGAAATATTGAGTCTACGTAAAGAAATAACAACTTCTCAGACATTATTTGATTCTCTTAAACCTTTATCATCTCTTATGAAGCCTAATTCCACTATTGATAATGATATCCTTATACAAACCAATAAATTTGTTGAAACTCTTTGTACTGAAATTACTCAACGAGAAACTCGTTCTAAGAATATCATTTCATTCAATGTAGCTGATAATTTTCCTTTAAATGACTTGAAAAGGTGTTTTCTCACTTCATACGGTATTCCGGTAGATTGTGCTGATTTTGTTCGTTTACGCAAAAACAGCCTGAAACAACGAACTCCAATACTTATAAAATTCACCGATGAATGTTTCGTTTCCTATATATTAGAGAAAAGAGATATTTTGAAATCCATTCCCAGATTTTCTAAAGTTACTATAAAGCCAGACCTCACTCTTATGCAGAGGCGTTTCGGTCATAAGAAACGCAAAATTACAATTATTCCCACAACTCAGTCTTCTTCTGATTCATTCGAGTGTATGCAGTGTGATTCACCTGTAGTTACTACACCTTTAAGAAGCCAAGATTTATCACCTGCAAACGACATAGTTCACAAAACACCGCCATCCACTAAGCGTTCCCTTCCCTTACCTACTTTTAGACAGACACGACCTTTTCTCCCAAACCCTGGTTCACTTAGAAACACGGCACTCAAGAAGCCCCCAAACCAACAAATGACGTTGGTTAATAATAATAGGCACGCACATTATACCAGTTACCGTATTCAACCACCATTCCCCCCTAAATAGTATAATCAGTCTCCCATTGACTACACTTTGCTTCACAGACCCTCCCCTTACTCCCCTGGTTATTATGCTCAACCATTTTACTCCTCTAATTATGACTCAAAATCTTTCATTTTATAATCGTTACACATCTCAATACGTACCATACACGCCTTTTTATGATCATTTCAATTTTTTTCCAAAAATAATAAATTAAATAATAATTGCTCTAAATTTTTGTCTCAACTTACTTCCACTCCTTTCAATCCCGCTCCTTCTTATGTTAGTATTCTACTTATAAATGCCCGATCAATTACCCCTAAAATTCAAATGCTCAAATCTTTTCTCATTACGAACTTAGTAGATATTATTCTTATAACTGAAACGTGGACCCGAGATGATCAGCCTGACTCAACACTTATGGTACCTAATTACCAGTTATTCAGGAATAACCGAAGTTTGAAACGGGGAGGTGGTACTCTTATCTATGTTCATTCCAAATTTAAAGCTGATACCTCTACTTCACCTAGTTTGACAGATCTAGAAGACTCAACATGGATTGTATTACCACCCTTAGATTATTATTATTATTATTATTATTATTATCTCTTAATAGGTTGTATTTATTATCCACCGTCTTCAACCATCTCTGAAATGGATTCTTTAATTAATGCGTTCATGGAAGCATCTCTACACGACACGAAATATAAGCTTATTGCTGGTGACTTCAACATGCCGAAATTAAACTGGCACGATCCTGCACATCACAGCTGCTTTACACCTTTCACTAGAACGATTGACTTACTAGGATATAAGCAATTTATCGACCAACCTACAAGAAATGACAATATCTTAGACCTAGTCTTCACTCTGAACCTTATTCCAGATAACCTGAAGGTAATTCCATCTTTCCTTAACAGTGACCATAGAATATTATCATTCCAAATATTATGCGCCACAACTTCTGTCAATTCTTCGCAGCCATCTAATAATAAGCATACCTACAACTACATTAACTGGAGTCTACTGTCAGAATTCATTAGAACAGAAGACTGGAGCCGATTCTTCCTCTCTAATGATTTCACAACAGTCTCTTCAACATTTCATTCACAATTGAGAGGGTTAATTATGAAGGCATCATATAAGCTCATTAGGCACACAAAATTAACGAAAGCCCAGAAAATAGAAAAGAAAATGATGAAACTACATTCCGTTGCTGTACAAACACATGACATATTCGCCCTTCTTCGTTCTTATGAACTATCAATAAGTCACAGATATGCTTTAGATAGCACGCTTAGAGCCGACGAAAACAAAGCTCTTATAAGTCAGGATAAGCCGAAATCACTAAGTGAACTTTTCAAGTTAAGATCATCCAACTTACTAGCAACATAGATTTCATTATCAAATATTGTAATTCATCCGCAGTTGAAACAATTGTTAGTTCACCTGATGCTATCTGCGAAGAATTCCTTCTTTACTTTAAATCTACGTACAACAATTCAAACTACGTTTACACAACCAGTCATTTTCCTTCGCCGAATACACTAAATACTTTGCGTATAAACCTGAGTGACATAAATAAATTATGTCAGCAATCAACTGTCAGTCATAAACCTGACATAGCAGGCATACCTCCAGCCATATGCAAAATGGGTGGTAAAGACATTCAACTTCTCCTGCTCAACCTATTTAACAGATCTATTGAATCTGGTACCTTTCCGGCAGAATGGAAACACTCAATTGTTATACCTAGATACAAATCTGGCTCAAAACACTTAGTTACTAACTACCGACCAATAAATCATACAGCCTTCTTATCAAGGTTATTTGAAAAAATTGTAAAGAAAGCTATGCTTGAATATCTGACACCTAGTTTCTTTTCTAAGGCACAGCACGGATTCCTTAACAAACGATCCTGCATTACTTGCCAGCTAGAATACTTAGACTGCATCACAAGTTCAATTGAAATTGGCTTTTCAGTTATAGTTGTCTTCCTTGATATAACCAAAGCTTTCGACACAGTACCGCATAACCTATTACTATCCAAGCTAAGTTCATTTGGTATAGGTGGCGATCTTCATTCTTGGCTACTTCTTTTCTTACCGATCGCACATTCTGTTGAGGTTAATGGTCACAGATCGTGCACCTTGCCGATTCCAAGTGGCGTGATACAAGGCAGTGTTTTAGGTCCATTACTTTTTCTCCTATACATAAATGATGTACATACAGTCGTCTCTCATAGTAAACTATTCTTGTTCGCAGATGACATGAAAGTATTAATTTCCTTCCCATCTTCTGAAACACAAACTTACATTACCAGACTAAACAAAGATTTGGATGCATTATCCAAATGAGGCAAACTTAATGGTCTCTCATTTTCTGTAGAAAAATTTAAGTTCATGCCTTTAAGATGTACAATTCCTGATAACTCAATCCTTCTTAATGGTAATCCTATTCAAATTATCGATTGCACACGTGATTTTGGGTTCAAATATTCAGCATCGCTTACATTCAACTAGCATATACATCACGTGGTCTCAAAAGCAAAGCAGTGTTAATATGATTCATAAGTTCTTTACTCTCCCACACTGTAAGTTAGAACTTTATAAACTTTTTACCATACCCCTCTTTGATTACTGTAATACAATATATAGCACTATAAATTAAACCGATACCATCCTTTTGGAAAAAGTACAACGTACTTTTACCAAATCAATCACCGGATATAGCTCGAATCAATCATATAGAGAAAGATGTACGCAGCTCAAGCTAGAACCACCATGGTTCCGTAGAATTAGACACAACCTAATACTGTTCTTTTGAATAATATCTTCTGATAATATAGATATAAATTCGTCTATTCGCTTCCGACAAACTTCTAGATATAACTTAAGAAATCGAGATAACCTAGTGGAATTACCTAGATCCTGTACGAAAGTAAGAAGTAACTTCTACCTAAATAAATACGCTAAACTCTGGAATATTCTTCCGAAAAACATAAGACTTTGTACCTCACTTTGTGATTTTAAATAACATGTGAATTCATTTCTCACAGTTGGAAAGTTAACGAAACTTCTCAACCTAGATGTCTCATTAGATAAACTATACAATTATGGCATTGCTGGATATTAACAGTGATATCAGTTTTCCAACTTTCATAGTGAACAGTTACTCCGTCCCTTAGTATCTATTTTCCAGATTAGCTCTTTACATCCATATGAAGAATTCCGGTCCACAAACGAGTCAACACTGGGACGCCAAATCTTCTACGAATACCCACGAAGAGACACTCTCCATTTAGAACATATATTCGACAATAATAATGTGTTCCAACTAAACATTTTTGAAGATTCTCTCTCTTCGAGATTCCTCGCATCTTCGATGTTCTGGTCCATCGTTTTTCAATATTCTTCGTATCATTTTTCCCCTCACCCGATTTTCTTTTCATACAATAACTGCTCATATATTCATTTTCTGTAAAACTGATTGATTATCATTTACCTGGACCATTTTAACGAACGAAAAATTATCAACACGTATGACCTTGAAAATGCTAATAATTATTGTCCATTTTTATGCTTTATGTATACAAACAACTTTGATAATTATCGATCATGCTTAGCATGCCTTGGAATTCCAAGAGTAAAATATTCATTTATTCATTTATTCAAAGAAATTCTGGTCGCTCGATTGGCTTGTAAGCCACTTAGTGTCATGTGCCTACTGAACTGAACTGAAATCTGAAGTTGTATACAACTTCTTCCAGCGAACGTTTGCGACGGCATCGTTGTCTAAGCGTATCAGACTAACTGATCCTCTGGTTCAAGTGTTGTCGTGGAGTGAGAGTTATTGCTGCATGGGCAGCAGCTAGTTACGTATTTCAAACTGCCCTGCCGATCATCTCAAATCATAAATGGAAAATATACTCCATTTCGGTTACAACATGCCTTGGATTTCCAAGAATAAAATTTATCTATTTATCGATTTATTCATGTTCGCGCTAGAAAGGCAGGGAGATCGGGTGGCATCCACTTAATTGTGCTGAGATATCTCGCCCCAGTGCTTGTAGAACCACTGTGTAAGCTCTTCAATTCATTTGTGCACTCGGGAATGGTTCCTCGTGAGTGGATAGAAGCCGTATTAGTAACATTACACAAAGTTGGTTGCAGGTCGATTCTTGGTAAGTATATACCAGTCAGCCTGACCAGCATCGTCTCGAAAATATTAAATAGACGCGATAAAATCTGCTAGCATATCTGCCAGCGTTCTCTACTTAGTGTAGCTCAACATGGATTCATGAAAGAAAGGTCTTGTCGGACTTACCTCTTGAGTTTCCTCAATATTGCTACGAAAAGTTTGAATGAAGGGAAGCCGGTCGAAGCGCTCTACCTGGATTTTGGCAAGGCTTTCGGTTCCGTCAACCACAGATTTTTAGAAACTAAGCTGGCAGCAAGGGCATACGGGGTAGTTTACTTGCTTGGATAAAATCATTCCTGACAGGTAGCACCTTTAGAGTATGAATAGGATTTACGTTGTCGATCCAAACGATGAGATAAGTGAGGTACCTCAGGGATCTGTGCTAGGTCCGCTGCTCTTTATGATTTTTATCGATGACTTTTCGCCTATCTTGGAGTGCCCTTGCTTCATTTTAGCGGATGACGTGACGTTCATGGGTTCTACAAATGAAGATACTCTGATGCACGTCCTCATGCGGGTCATTGACTGGTCCATACGGTGGGACCTCCCAATAAACCTCAGTAAGTGCCAACTCTTGTCTGCTCTGATCAACAAGTTCACAGTCCGGGTGTCAGCTACTCCTATTAGTGTTGACGCCACATAGCGGGTCACAGACTTTGGTGTTCTAGTTAGAGCTGACTTCAAATGGGAGGACCAATGCGCTGTTGCATCGCAACGTGCACGCAATGTGCTCTTTCTGTTTAAGTCGGTGCTTTCCAGCAGAAGTCCCGACGTGTTCCTGCCACTTTACAAGGCGTTAGTCAGGCCGCATTCGGAATAGTGTGTACAGACGTGGTGTTCTCACCACCAGAAGGATATCATTCGACTTGAAAACGTCCAGCGACTAGCAACACGCATGATTGAGGGTCAGCGTGGGAAAAGTTACGCTGATCACCTATGGGCTCTGGGTCTTTTCTCTCTTAAGCGTCGTCGTTTGAGAGGTGATTTGATTGAAACCTTTCAGATCTTAAAGGGTTTAAGCGAAGTTAATCCAGATGACATCTTTACCTTAAGTCCTAAGCTAGGCACTCGCGGACACGCACTCAAGCTTGCTAAGGATCGATGTCGACTAGATTCTAGGAAAAACCTTTTCAGCTTCAGGGAGGTCAACTTCTGGAACAAGCTTCCTGATGAACTTATCTCCTGTAGTTCCGTCTCAACTTTCAAGCAAGGTTTAGACCGTGACTGGGGTAAGTTATTCTCTGATTACATCCCATGATCACCACACTTAGGTTGTCCTTCATTTTGCTCGCTATTCATTGTAGCAATTTTAGAGCATCTTCTTCTTATTGATTCTCCATCAGCTGACCTCTCACCGTGCTGGTGAGGAGGAACTGCCTTTTCTTTTTTCCAACATCGATTACTGCGCGTTGCTGTCCTACTACTATTTGATAAATCGCCTGGCACCGCCATCACCAGCGATTGCAAACGTAGACAAAAGAAAATTACCTTTTGGCAGTGCATCGAGTATAGCGTGGTGCTCCCTGAACTACATTCTCCTAGTCCTACGACCATCAGAGGTTCCACACGGAGAAAAAGGTTTAAACCTTTGGCAGTGGTGGGTATTCCTCCGCAGCTTTCCACCGAAAGAAATTCTGGACGCTCTATTGGCTTGTAAGCCACTTCGTGTCATGTGCCTACTGAACTGAACTGAAATCTGAGGTTGTATACAACTTCTTCTAGCGAACTTTTGCGACAACATCGTTGTCCAAGCGTATCAGACTAACTGTTCCTCTGGTTCAAGTGTTGTCGTGGGGTGAGAGTAATTGCTGCATGGGCAGCAGCTGGTTATCTATTTCAAACTGCCCGCCGATCATTTCAAATCATAAATGGAAAATATACTCCATTTCGGTTACAACATGCCTTGGATTTCCAAGAATAAAATTTATTTATTTATCGATTTATTCATGTTCGCGCTAAAAAGGCTGGGGGATCGGATGGCATCCAACTAATTGTGCTGAGATATCTCGCCCCAGTGCTTGCAGAACCACTGTGTAAGCTCATCAATTCATTTGTGCACTCGAAAACGGTTCCTCGTGAGTGGATAGAAGCCGTATTAGTACCAATACACAAAGTTGGTTGCAGGTCGATTCTTGGTAAGTATATACCAGTCAGCCTGACCAGCATCGTCTCGAAAGTATTGGAATGACGCGATAAAATCTGCTAGCATATCTGCCAGCGTTCTCTACTTAGTGTAGCTCAACATGGATTTATTAAAGGAAGCTCTTGTCGGACTTACCTCTTGAGTTTCCTCAATATTGCTACGAAAAGTTTGAATGAAGTGAAGCCGGTCGAAGCGCTCTACCTGGATTTTGGCAAGGCTTTCGGTTCCGTCAACCACAGATTTTTAGAAACTAAGCTGGCAGCAAAAGGCATACGGGGTAGTTTACTTGCTTGTATAAAATCGTTCCTGACAGGTAGGACCTTTGGAGTACGAGTGGGATTTACGTCGTCGATCCAAACAGAGGTGATAAGCGAGGTACCTCAGGGGTCTGTGCTAGGTCCGCTGCTCTCTATGATTTTTATCGATGACTTTTCGCCTATTCTGGAGTGCCCTTGTTTCATTTTAGCGGATGACGTGACGTTCATGGGTTCTACAAATGAAGATACTCTGATGCACGACCTCGAGCGGGTCATTGACTGGTCCATACGGTGGTACCTCCCAATAAACCTCAATAAGTGCCAACTCTTGTCTGCTCTGATCAACAAGTTCACAGTCCAGGTGTCAGCTACTCCTATTAGTGTTGACGCCACATAGCGGGTTACAGACTTTGGTGTTCTAGTTAGAGCTGACTTCAAATGGGAGGACCAATGCGCTGTTGCATCGCAACGTGCACGCAATGTGCTCTTTCTGTTGAAGTCGGTGCTTTCCAGCAGAAGTCCCGACGTGTTCCTGCCACTTTACAAGGCGTTAGTCAGGCCGCATTCGGAATAGTGTGTACAGGCGTGGTGTTCTCACCACCAGAAGGATATCATTCGACTTGAAAACGTCCAGCGACTAGCAACACGCATGATTGAGGGTCAGCGTGGGAAAAGTTACGCTGATCACCTATGGGCTCTGGGTCTTTTCTCTCTTAAGCGTCGTCGTTTGAGAGGTGATTTGATTGAAACCTTTTAGATCTTAAAGGGTTTAAGCGAAGTTAATCCGGATGACATCTTTACCTTAAGTCCTAAGCTGGGCACTCGCGGACACACACTCAAGCTTGCTAAGGAACGATGTCGACTAGATTCTAGGAAAAACCTTTTTAGCTTCAGCGAGGTCAACTTCTGGAACAAGCTCCCTGAAGAACTTATCTCCTGTAGTTCCGTCTCAACTTTCAAGCAGGGTTTAGACCGTGACTGGGGTAAGTTATTCTCTGATTACATCCCATGATCACCACACTTAGGTTGTCCTTCATTTTGCTCGCTATTCATTGTAGCAATTTTAGAGCATCTTCTTCTTATTGATTCTCCATCAGCTGACCTCTCACCGTGCTGGTGAGGAGAAACTGCCTTTTCTTTTTTCCAACATCGATTATTGCGCGTTGCTGTCCTACTACTATTTGATAAATCGCCTGGCACCGCCATCACCAGCGATTGCAAACGTAGACAAAAGAAAATTACCTTTTGGCAGTGCATCGAGTATAGCGTAGTGCTCCCCGAACTACATCCTTCTAGTCCTACGACCATCAGAGGTTCCACACGGAGAAAAAGGATTGACCTTCTGGCAGTGGTGGGTATTCCTCCGCAGCTTTCCACCGAAAGAAATTCTAGACGCTTTATTGGCTTGTAAGCCACTTCGTGTCATGTGCCTACTGAACTGAACTGAAATCTGAAGTTGTATACAACTTCTTCCAGCGAACTTTTGCGACGGCATCGTTGTCTAAGCGTTTCAGACTAACTGTTCCTTTGGTTCAAGTGGTGTCGTGGAGTGGGAGTAATTGCCGCATAGGCAGCAGCTAGTTCTCCAATTAAAACTGCCCTGCCGATCATCTCAAATCATAAATGGATAAAACATTCCGGTTTCATGGATAACAACAAGAAGAATGAACATTCTGATTTAAAGCTATGGCTCAACTGGCGTGGAGCTCTGCGTCTGGTGCTGCTTCTGCCGGTGTGCGCTGTCATTGGACGGCTACCGCAAGCTAAAACTTGGGCAGCCCCCAGATTTTGATGTGGTGTCTCACCACGTTCTGGTTTCCTAATTCGGTGCATGAAGTATGGTAAACAACCGGCTAGCTGACTTTATTTTTCTCTACCAGGGACACGAATTTCTAACCAGCATATTGAAACAGTAACGACCGGTCCATACTCCCTGGTTTTCCTAACGTTGTATCGAATATCAGAGTCGTGCGAAAATTAGTTGTGATTAACAATGAGCCTAAAGGCCAGGGATCAACGTGACTGCCCTGAAAGTGACGTGGTTACCAGACACTTGTATGCCAAAAGAATAAAATTTTACGTTTTAGAAAGATGCTTGATGAGCTTTGAATGTCTGAAGTGTGGTTTGCCGTGTGAAACAGAATATTAAAAACAGTAGAACCAATCGCTGCGGGATCGAACGGATTGAACTGTGAATCTCGAGTGCATTACTGATACGTTTATGCACCGACAATATCTGCGACGAATGCTGAAAAAGACGCTTGTTATCATAACCTTACAACATTCCTCATAAACGTACCACAATAAACTGAATAGTTGCATTGAGTGATTTCAATGCTACAGTTTGTGCAGAAAACGTGTCTTGGCAAAACTGACTCGGATGGTTCAGAGTAGGTAAAAACAATGAAATGCACAACGTCTCTTAAAACTCTGCACAAAATTCAGTATTTGAGTCCGCAACACAATTTTCGAAACAAAACAACACCACAAATTATCTTGTTAACATCCTTGGTCAAAGCAAGGGCATCAAACTGATCTTATTCTCGTTATACGCGCGACTAAAACCGAGTTTAACAAGACAGCTCAAATCTAAGACGTTTCAAAATACATGGAATCACTAAAAAACTGCAAATGCCGAGGCACACTTACTGCATAAGAATACGTGCCGTGCAGTCGCATTATTTTGAGCTCCTGATTATCAGGATCTACTGTTCTTACACTTACACGTACGTGGATATATTATACATTTTTGAAGTTCCCTCAAAATCAGCTTTTTGGATATACCTCTTTCGTAGCGGTATTCGATAATACGAGCGATTTCGGATTTATCGCGACTTTCCAATATTGGATCTACGTGTGCAACGATGCTGATACTCGTTAAATCCTTAAAAGGATTAACGTCATCGAAACGATCTTATTCTTCACCATCGACTGGTTATATATACAACATCGTGCGATCAACTACCGAAGCGTATTGCCGGATTCAATTCTGATTTTGCTCTCATTCATAAATACCGCTTTGTGTCGCGCTCACGATATTCATCATCGATTGCTCGACTGAACCACTCTATGTGCACACCCCGCTGAACAGTGCTGTACACAACCCTGACCGGACGACCCCGAAAAGAAAACAAAGCGCACCGGACTGCATGTGTACTTTTTGTTAAAAGTTAGTAAGTCCTAAGGCGAGGTCTGTCGCATGTTACGCTTGTTTGTTGAAAGTGCATGCGAAATGTGACAAATCGATTACCTCGGATTTCGTATCGATTATTAATGGAGATTATTGTCGTGGTGTTTGTTACTCGAGCAGGCTAATATTTCCCGAGATAACTGTGCAGATGGTGATTAAATTGGGTAAGTGTTCGCCGACATCAGTGACTCTTCAACTAAAAAGAAACGAGCAAAACTAGTTCTAAAATAACAGACTCAAATTATAAAACTTAGTGTTATATGTACCAACGTGACCGAGTCACGGAAAACGCTGTTCGAAGGTCAACGAAACCGTGAGACTGGTTGCAGTTACTCCCTCATGAATAGTTCGGCTGAACAACCACCTGAATTCTCCTAACAAATATGATCCTCGCCTCTAACAAATAACGCTGCAATCTGTTTAGAAGAAAATAATCCGAGAATTATTGTATTTCTAGACATTCCAAAAGGAACTGCTGACGTACCTTCTCAAGGAAAGTCTTAGCACGATTACAAACATTGGAAATACCTAGCCGAAACAATCGGTATTAAAAAGCTATACTTTTGGATGCTTTCTGAATGCCACAGTCTGCCAACTTTAAAAAGCAAGGTCCTAGCCAGTTAAAGCTAACTTTCTTGACAACCGAAATAACTGATATTTTCAAGCGTGAATGAAAAGCTGATAGAAGAAATCTACCCATAAACGTCATGTTCAGCATGCCCAGGATAATAACCTGAAGCAAGCAAACGAATAGTACCGATCCATCGACGCCTGACGATGCTGTTCAAACTGATTATCATGCGATAGTTCCAAAAACATGAGAATTCTGACTCATCGCGAGTCGGGCCAATAGCTACATTACACGATACTTCGTTGTGTAAGTTAAGTACGATGAAGTGCATATATACCAATGCTCAGTATTTAACCAACAAATTACCTGAAGTATGCAACCTTTGTGACAGAATTGCACCCGATTTGTTTGCAGTTACAGAGACTTGGTTTTAGCGCTACATGACTGATGTTGAGCTCTTGATTCCGAAAATGTCGGTACTCCTTCGCGATCGCCTAAGATCCGGCAGTGGAGTTTCAGTCTACTTCCATGAACGTTTAGCGCGGTGTAACGTAATCGATCATCCTGACCTCAGAATTCCTGATACGATGTGATGTTAAGTAAATCTAGTGAATGGAGACGAATGTACGATCGGCATCATTTACCGCTCGCCGTCATCTGAAAGCTCTTCTAATGATAAACTAATCAAATCTTTGTAATACATCAAGCTACCAAGCTACACAATTGCTGATCATCAGCGATTTTGATCTCCCGCATCTGTTTTCAAGAAGCGAACAATCCCTTCATTCGTTTGAACATAAATTCAAGGAGGTTATCGAAATTGCTTTACTGCACAACCACGTTAATCAGCCAACTCACAGACGGGGTCTTGACAAACCTTCAATCCTTGAACTTGTCTTAACGAATGAATCAACCGCGGAAGCGCATATTCAATACCTGGCACCACTTGGAAAAAAGTGACCATGCCATGCTCGTTTATAGTTATGTATGCAGTGGGGAACGATTGAGCTGACAGACAAAATTCTTCGGGAAAATACAATTTGAATCCTTAAATATCAGTCTCCAGGATGCACACACTCAGGAGTTGGATTGCAGGGATTCGGGCTTTTATTAAAATACATTTCTAAATATGTGAATTCGAAAATTGATGAAAACTCTATTTTTATACCACACAAATGCAACCACAACTACCAGTTTTTATTTGGAGTAGAACTAAGAAATTGTTAGCTATAAACAAAGAATCTTGGGTAAGTCATACGGTTGGATTGACTCATGGATTGACTCACTTTGCCTAAAATACTGTCGATGCTTTAGCAACGTTTTACTCACGTCTTTAATCCTAAGAGTTGTATCCCATATTAACTTTTACCAAATTCGCCTCGTTTGGAATTATTAAGTAAAATGACTGTCAATGAATATATGGTGGGGCTGGAACTTTGTCAACTAAACGAAAAGAAGTTCCCTGGCGCAGACACAATTACCCCCGCCATACTTCGCAGGTGCCGAATTGATTTGACTGCTCCTCTCACTCGCATATTCAATCTCAGCTTAAATGAAGGAAAAATACCACCGCAATGGAAAGCCGGGATGATAACCCCAATATACAAAGGTGGTAGCCGTTCAAACACAGCAAGCTATTGACCGGTAATGCTACTTCCTGTTATCTCTAAACTAATGGAACGCATTGAGACATCGCGCACAAGAGAACATTTTGAAAATCCAAATATTTTGACCGCAGCACAACACGGTTTTCGAGAGATCGTTACTCTTTATCTAGCATTCTTACAACATTCGATGATTGGACCAAGGCACTAGACGAAGTTGAGGGTGTACATGCTTGCTACATCGATATTTCGAAAGCTTTCGATAGAGTCAACCATGAAATTTTTATAACAAAGCTCGAGGCTTATGTAATAACGGGATTGTTTCTAAGTTCGATAAGAGACTATCTAACTGATAGGCACTTAAAAGTTAGCGTTGGCAGCACATTCTCTAGAAGAATAGACGTCACACATGGAGTTCCGCAAGGCTAAGTACATGAACCTCTTCCATTCTTGGTGTACATGAACGATATAGTGGAGGATATAAAATGTAACTTAATACTGTTTGACGATGATCTTAAAATATGGAGACGTGTCAGCACTGTTTATGACTGTATGGTATTACAACCGGATATGTGCACCATATTTCGTTGGTCCCAGTCAAGCAAGTTACCATTTAACCCTGTCAAATGTAAAATTCTCCGGTTTGGAAAATCTCTGCACCACACGTATCAGCTTGGCACGCAAGATCTCGTCTGAACCACCGTCGAAAAAAATATCGGTATCTATGTGTCCTTTAACCCTAAGCCTGGACAGACAGTGTACAACAAAGCCTGCAGTAACTTGAGACTTCTAAAAAGGATATTCAGGGTTTTCAAGACAGAAACTTTACCCCGGTAAATTAATACGTATGTACGTCCAGTTAAGGAATATTCCATCCAAGCCCGGGCACCATGGCTGAGGAAGGATATCGAACTACTTGATAGGATTTATCATCGTGCGACAAAGTTGGTGCCCCGTTACAGAAGTTTGCCTTTTAAAGAGCGAATGTTAAAACTAAATTGTAGTATTTGAATAATCGAATTATGTCCAACCTGTACTAGACCCAGAAAAAACAATCAGATTAAGCATTTGATCACGAAGTATATTCAAATATAGCGTAATTAATTAATTAAAGGCGTATAATGAAATTTACATGAACAAACATTCATTGCAATAGTACAATTATCACAACCGCCGCAGTTTGCGAATGATGCTAGTTTCTTGTAATCCCGGGACGGCTTGTTCATCAAACGTTCTGATCTTCTTAACACTCTTTCCGGTTCACCATCTTCAGAGTTATCTAGTTTAGTGGTGTTATGGTTGTTATTGTAATCAGAATCGAAAAACAACTGACCTGTATCTCTGTGGGTTATTTGATCCTCATGACGGCGATGCATTGAGCCATCATCAAGGTCCATTATTTTTACTATCCATTTACCGATATTGCCAAGCCCGATACCAGAACTAGGTCGGAATTCATTGCCACGATGAAATGAAAGTTCAGCTGATCATAGACTCAGCAGATTGGATCTAAGGGATCTTGATTTGCATACCATAGCTGGAGTTTGTCCTGTAGTTGTATTAGTACAATTCCGATATTGCCAAAAGTAATTGTCAACAAATCGATAAAGTTCGTTAAATGTAGTTGGATCACAATAATTTATTGCTCGCTTTAAAGTACCCACAGGTAATCAATTTGATTGTGGATGACGAGGTGCAGTGAATAAGTGTCTACATCCCAGGGAATGTAACCATTGGGTGGCACATGCAGCAGAAAGGTGATTGCCGTTACCATTAATCACAGCAATAGTTATTCCTCGCGGCTAAATATATAGTAAAACTAGAATTTAGTTTCTACGTCAAAAAAACTTCAGGCAATTTTGTATAAGAATCAATCACAACCAATGGATAGTACTTGTTTAAAAATGGTCCACAACAATCCACATGAATGCACTGCCAAGCTTCACATGCCAATGGCCATGGTGTCCATTTGGATGGTTGTCGGACAACTATATGCTGACACGTTTCACAAGAAATAGCAGTTTTACATAAGTGTGCATCTATTTCAGACCACCAGCATAAACTTCTGGCTATATACAACATTTTTTCTATTACAGGATGTCCAGAAAACAAATCATTAAGTACATCTTCACGCAATGTGGGAGGAATAATAATTCAATCATTCAAGCACAATAAAACATCAGGAGTCACTGAGTGTTAATCGAGTCTGGTAAAATATGATGGACAATTTCTCCACAAATGTGTATTTTAACATTTCATCAAAGCAGTAAAAAAGCAGAAAAGAAACGTTTCGTGTCACGAATTATGAGATGACGACGGACAGGAAGTGTTTGCATCAAAAGAGAATCAAAAGTGTCATCAGGCTTAGCATCTGGTAATGATTGGCGTGACAAGTAATCTACATGCTAAATGTGTTTAGCACTTCGATGTTCAATTGCATAATCATAAGCACTGAGGGCTCTACTCCATCGTTAAACCATTGCGGCAGTTTATTTCGAAATAGATTTACCAGGATCGCATATGAATTTTAAGGCTTCATGGTCAGTATCAATAGTCAAACGATTACCAAACAGGAATTTGTGTGAACGTTGAATGGCACAATAGACAGCTAGCGCTTCACGGTACGTTTGAGCATAACCCTTTTCAGAAATAGTTAGCCTGCGAGAAACTCAAATTACTGGTTGTCCATTTTACCAGAGAACAGCTACAATACTGTCAGGCGATGCATCAGTAATTACAAATGAATGAATCCTGCGAATAAATGGACGATGAACTGCATCTGACATTAGAAAGGATAATATGCTGCGTAAACAATGCTCATGTTCTTCAGTCGATATAAAAGTTTCTTTTGATTGAAGTTGAAATAATGGTGAAGCGCTTAGACTGAAATTTGGGATGACACTTAAATTGTATTGCAATGGACGAAAAGATATTTTAATTGTGTCATGTTCTTTGGAGAATCAGCATTGTATCCAATGCATTTAAAATTCGAAACAGAAAACAAACACTTTTTCGGATTAACAGCAACATTTTTAAAAGTGAATCTACGAAACAGTTCCAATAAACGTTCATCATGATGAGATCGCGTTGGCACATGCACCATGACATCAACCTGATGTATTTCAACTCCAACCATATCGCAAGTAATATTATTCATGACTTGTTGAAATATAGCAGGAGAATTGCACAAATTAAAAGGTAAAAATTTGTACCGAAATAAACCAAATGGTGTATTGATGGTAGTTATCATTGAAGACTGATAAGTCAACGGTATTTGTAGGTAGGCATCTTTTAGATCAATCATCGAGAAGAATTTATATCCAGTCAATTAATTCAAAATATCCTCGGGTTCAACCGTCGTGCATGCTTGTCTCAACAATCTAGTATTTAATTCAAGACGATAATCACCGCAAATCCTTGGGGTCTTCCCATCAGACTTCAACGGTGTAACAATAGGTGTGCCCCAAGCTGAGGACTCAATCTTCTCAATGATAACTTCAGAACATAGATTTTTCAAAGCTTTTTCAACAGGTTCCCGGAGTCCATATGGAATAACGCGGCGTTTGAGAAACACAGGGTTTCTTTCTACTTCAAGAGAAATTGGAGTAATTCGCATTGTACCTTTTGCTTGCAAACATTTTATTATGAAATCTTTCAACTCTGAAGTATCTTCAGACGATGTCAAAAGAAATAGACTATTTTTTAAAGCTTGTATTGCTTTCAAACTTAGAAAAGATGGGCCAGTTTTAATAACAATGAATCGACAGTGAGCAGTATTATTTTCATCTCGGATGAAAATCATACATGATCCAAAATCAGCAATAGAATATCCAATAATGTCGTTTATTGTGGGGCCAGAGGGTTGGACTTTCGCATGATAAGCCAACTGTTTAAGATCGCTCTGGGTAATGAACGACTCAACGCTACCAGTATCTGGAATAAAATCTAACGATACGCCACTAGAAACACAAGAAAATTTTTTTACGAATAAGGCTAGAATTGCAAGGTTTCACTGCCAAAGATAATCATTAAAATTTATCATTAATGTCGCTAACCCGAGCATTTTTTGAATCAGTCCAATATGTTTTAGGAGTTCGACAGACCGGTTTTTCCACACTTGTGACATCTGGCTTGACGGAATCGGCAAGTGTGGCGTGAGTGCATTCTGCCGCATGACGCACACTTCCCAAGTTTGAATGAATTGGAATGGCTATCAGTAACACGACGATAATTCGTTTGATATTTGAACTGTTGCACTGATATAGCATTCTTCTCACTTCCACGTTTGTGTGTACTGAACATGACGGAACGTTCTGCTGGCGACAAACCAGTCGTTGCCATACACGCATTTTGATACTGTTCACAGTGAGCTCGAACATCTCTGAAAGAGGGTTTTGACAATTTCAAGAGATCATTCTGTAATACACTGTCATTAATTCCAGCAATAAGGCGATCTTTTAACTGTATTTCCAAAAAATCACCAAAATCGCATTTTGCTGCCTGAATTAACAATTGTAGAGTAAAATCATGAATTCATTAAAAAAGGCTGCCGCACAATTGAATGAAATTTTGCCCGTTCATTTGCTTCGAAGTGTACAGGTTTCATATGTCGCAATAAAAACACCTTCAGAGTTCTGTATGGGAGTTAAATTGGAGAATCCGGATATGCCAAATTTTTGATTAACGTATATGCAGATTTTCCGACTGAATTCAGAAAATGATCAGACTTTTTACGATTTTCAGATTTGGCCCGTGTTGAACACTAATTTTCGAATCTTTTTAAATAATCTTCAATTCTCGCGCATTTGCGTTTATGTCAAGAGGTTCCAAACTTGAATTTGCCATAAAGAATTGCTGTTCGCGACGCAAAATGTAGTATTTGAATTATCGAATTATGTCCAACCAGTACTAAACCCGGGAGTAATAATCAGAATAAGCAACTGATTGCGATGTATATTCGAATAATGCGCAATTAATTAATTAAATGCGTATTATAAAATTTACATGAACATACAGTCATTGGTGGTCCATAAGATAAATCTACATGATTTGACCTAACGACGGATACGGAGTGACCTCTTGTTGGCATTCAAAATCTTGCATACTGAGAATCATTCCCTTAAACACTTGCTGATGCCCAATGGCGAACACGAAAACATCAAAAGTCTTTAAGCTTTCCACATTCTAGATTGGATATTCATCGTAATTTTTTCTCGGTAAGAATTTGTTTCACTTCAAACATTTTGCCTGAAGAAATCCCACACTCGGAATCTGTTGCGGTTTTCGCTTCCAAACTGGATGAGTATATGATGAACCGTGCGGTATGTGACTGTCTTCATTGATTTTTGAGAGATTTTGTAAACTTACCCCATGGTTATTTTAAGCTTACTGCTTTTTCTACCATTAAGCATTCTGAGTTCTGAGTTCTGAGAATATAGTGTCAGAAGAAAGCTCGAACGAGCGACTAGTTCAAAGCATAAACGTCTTAGATGTATGCACTGGTGAATGACAAAATGTCAGCATGTTTGAGGCTCAAAGGTATTCCAACAGATGAAAACTTACGATTTCTAAGAGCAGCTAGAAATAATGCCCAACTGACGGCAGGACGATGTGCAAATGAATATTGGACAGAAAAAGCCTCAGTATCCAAAAGCTGCGAATACTCTAAATTTTTCACAATATTATGATGGGATCAAAAGAGCCATTGTTCCAAGCAAACGAAAAAACGCGCTCATTAATTCTGTATCTGGTAACCCAATTTTCGACAAAACTCCGAAGATTGAAAATGGGTAGAGCATTTCTTCTCTCTCTACTCTGGAAACAGCAGGGTTTCAACACATGCACTTGAACATTTTGAGCTTATGCCAACCATTGAATACGTAGATACCCTACCTTCTCTTGTTGAGCTCAATAGGGACTCGATCGCTTAGTGAATGTAAAAGCACCGGGTAACGACGAAATTGCACCAGAGCTCGTCAAATGCTGTAGAACAGCATTATTGCAGCCATGTAACATGTGCTTTTTAGTGCTTTCAGGAGGAGTGTGTCCCAAAATAGATGGGAGACACGAAAATCATCACACTATTTCATATTAAATGTAATATAGTCGGTTGCAAGAATTACCGAGGTATCTTCTTCTGAACGTTAAATGCAAATTGCTTGCTAAAATCTAACAGATCTGGCTACAAGCTTTAGCTAATAGAGTTTACTACGAATCTCAGTCTGGCTTCTGCATGAATAGGTCAAACTTTGACCTGCTTTTTTCCATGAAATAACTTCAAGAAAAGAATCGGCAAAAGCGTATGCCATTCTGCTATGTTTTTATTGATTTATCGAAGTCATTCTTCCACGACAGCAGGGTAAGTTTTTCAAAATGCTTGCTTTTATAGGCAGTTCGCAACAATTCTCAAACTATTATTTTTGTTTCCACTCAGTCAAGAAAGACTTAGTCCATTATAACGGTTTCAGTTCTAAAGCTTTTAAATTCCCCTTCCAACAAGCGTGTGTTAATGCTCTCACGCATTTTTCGCTGTTTTTAAAGCACACCTTCAGCACGAGAACAGAAGGCATTTAACTACGAACGCGAGGTGATGGCAATTTCTTTAACCTAAACTGATTGAGAGGAAAAAAGGTACGGATTAAGAAAAACGTGACATGCTGTTCACCGACAATGCAGCCATCATTGCTCGCTCTTTAGAACACCTCTTGTCGCTAATGGACTGTTTTTATCGGAATCCAAAGACTCTGGGCTAACAATCAGCATAAGCAAGACCAAAGTCCTAAGTCAAGAGATAGCATCGCCTACAATCATCACTGTTGCAATCCGTCAGCAAGAACCATTAAATCATTTCACATATCCTTGTTCAACAACTGCTGATGGCCTCTTGCTAAACGCTGAGATCGATAAGATGATTAGCAGAGCAGCTGTCATTCTGTCCCGATTGAACTCACGTGTCTGGGGCAACCGCGAGTTGACTGTAAAGACAAAGATGATGGTATGGTCCGCGTGTGTAATAACTGCTTAACTGTAAGGCAGTAGAAGCTAGACCATGCACGCAAAACACGAAAGGAAGGTGAGTGCTTTCCATCTACGAACCATCCGTCCTATCTTGAACACATCGTGAATGGGCCACGTGAGTAATGCAGAAGTGCTTTCGAAAGCTGTTCTACAGAGCATATTCACCCAACTACGACAGTGCAGACTGCGGTGGCTTGGGCACGCATACAGAATGTAAAATGCTCCTTTTCCGCAAATTCTACTCTATGGTAAGCTGAAATCAGGAAGTCTATCATTGGTCAGACCGCATTTGCGGAACAAAGACTCTTGGCTTTGACAACGCGATTTAAAAGAACTTGCACTTGGCCGCTCTTATTAAAGGCGTTATGTTAAACGCCGGCTGTACTATGGAGAAGATACAGTTCTTGCCTGCTGAATGCAAATCACACCGCCAGCGTGCAACTGACGCCGATCGACCGAGTATTGCTCATCTCTGCGAGAGCTGCAGGAGAGATTGTTCCTCCCGAATCGGACTGTTTAGTCAATCGAAAAGCTAGGGAATGTGAACAATGTAAGTGCTTCTGATGGATATCCATGTTCGACATTGACCGAAAAATACCGACAACAACAAGACTATATTCTAAAATTAACCTTTCTGTGTAATACTTCCGAGTGAAAATGGGTGGTATCAATATTCAAAATTGACAATCGCTTATGTTATCTCTTGGAGCATAGCGAACCTGATTCCAGAATTTCTAACCTGTTGTAATACTACATTTATGATATGAAAAATCATCGAGTAGCATCACTCGAGGCTTTCTGCACAAATTTTCTTGGTTTCTAATAATTTAGGCTTTTCACTCTGAACGCCGTTTTTGAATAAACACTTCCTGTTTAACAAAGTTTCTTTTCTCCCTGCCTGTGATATTCTTGCTGAATGTAAGCTGTAGGGAAAGCAGTTTTTTCTGCTCGACAAAACTCGATACACATTATAGTCATGTTTTCTCGGATAAACCGTGTTTAAATCTGTGATAATACCTTTACGCCTGGATCGAAGGCACTTTTCATCAAAGCTTTACAATAATCTTTAAATGGTGCCTCTAAAAACGTGTAGTGGTAGTCGCACTAATATAGGAAGCTTATTTCTAACAAAATCACATCAAAGCGCAGACTGCGAAACTGATCATTCACTGGACTGTTCGAAACTGAAGCTTCTCTACACGAGATTTCACCGCACCAAATTGTCTGTTAAATCTATGATAGACGTCACTCGCATGTGCGAACCTAACCTAGCTGCGCGATTTGCAAAAGCCTTCACAGCCGAGTTCAACAAGACAACACCACTCGAATCGGCTTCAGAAAACTGAGAATCGATAAAAAGTTGCATATACCGAGTCGCACTTTCCACTTACGGTTCGAAGAAAGCTCGAACGAGCTTCTTAGAGCAGCTAGAAATTAGGTCCAACAGATTTCAAGACGATGTGCAAATAACAATTGGCCTGAAATAAGCCTCAATATCTAAAAAGCTGCGGATACTGCAAATTTTCACAGTATGTATAATCGGATCCAAAAATTAAAAAGAATCCGATTTAGTCTGTATCTGGTAATCCGATTGTCGACAAAACTCAGAAGAAGGAAAGATTGGCGGAGAACTTCTTCTCTCCCTAATCTGGGGATTGTACGGTTTTAATGCATTTACTTGAAAATGTCAAGTGGTGGCTGATCATTAAACATCTAGATACCATCGCGCTGAGACTCCATCGCGCTGAGACTGGACCTTAACGTGGTGCGATGGTTTGTGCACCTCTATAACCCATTGAGCTATGCTGGGTGGTGCTCTCCCAGCACCTTCAGAGTCACTCATACCAGGAAGGTAAATGGATAGAGGTCAGACGAACACGGTCTCAACATAACCCGCTGCCTTGTGGGTCAGGCTTTTTAGCCAAAGGCTTTGGTCGAGAACCCTAATTGTTCTCCTGTCTAGGCATGGGCGACCTGGCAGTATCCCAGCCCGCATACAACCATGACTATGACTATTAATACGAAACTTAACTCCATAGTGCATCGGCCGTCGCGCACGATAAACAGGGGTCGCCCTACCTGCTGCATACAGCAGGGCGGGTAAGCGAAAACAAGCTACTGCTGGCCCTACTCTTCAAACTGTTTCTGACCCTTCCCCTCCCCCATCCATTCTTAACAATTCTCCGTCTGTCAATCCCAGCTATAGAAAAGACCGCGCTGAACATGTTGGAACATTTTCTGTTCGCGAATCTACAGATCACTTTCTTAAACCACGGACCTCTGCTCACATCGGAGCCATGAATGTCAGGACTCTGTGACAAATAGGCCAGCAAGCTGCACTGTCTCTTACCTTAGATAGTCTATCTATTGATGTTTGCTGTTTATCGGAAACGCGCTTATATGAATCCGTCCATAAATTCTAACCTACGGCCCCCAAACCTTTCAACTCGCTACTTTTTGCGGCTCTCGGGTGTGTGTGCTTTAGCTGGCCAACCTCAGGACAGGCGGGTGTTGGTTAATTCCTGAATTCACGTGCCGAATCAATGTCTTATCGATTGCGATTCCTTGGCATAGCAGAGGTGCGAAGTTAACTATACCCCTAATATTAGACCAAACTCAAATCTTCTAATCAGAGATGCTTGTTTATTGTAGCAAACGTACCTCGATTACACCCAAGTCCGACGACGAACAACGCCTTCTACGACGGATCTTTATGCTCTTTTGCGAGACGGTGCAAAAAGCTCCCGTATTGTTGTCTTAGCGGGAGATATGAATGCCGGACTAGGTCGCTTAGATACATCTGAATCACAATTGGGTGGCATGTTTGGTCTCGAAAGCCAACGCACAGATAATCGTGAACGGTTTATACAATTCTGTGCACAATCTCGATTATTCATTAGCAGCACTTCTTTTCGCCACAAAAGATGTCAAATTGCCACATGGCGCTCGCCGGATGGAAGCCAACCTTCGGCCCAAATCGACCATATCGCAATAAGTGCTCGCTGGAGAGGTTGTATTGAGGACTGCCGCTCCTTTTGGAATACCTGCATAGATTAAGATCATGCTCTTGTGCGATGTAGGTTCTCATTAAAGTTCTCCGGTACGAAACCTTCGAATGGGAAACGCATTGTGGTCGAAAAATTCTCTCTGCCTGCAGTTCAAGACATTTATAGGACCACCTTGTGTAACTCACTCCCAGTTGCTCAGTGTGCAACTGCCGATAAAAGGTGGAACAAAATAGCAGGATTTATGCGAGCCGCTGCAACAACAGCCTGTGAGACTACACAACCAACCCAAAAGTCCCACTGGATTTCACAGCGCTCTATCGAAATTCTTCACCAGCGACGCCAAATACCTCATGTTCCTGGACACAACACAGAGCGTAGACGCGTGAGGAATGAACTTAAACGGAGCTTAAGACTAGACAGAGAAAGGTGGTGGCTAAATAAGGTCGAAGAAATGGAAATAGCAAACAATGCGGGTAACGTGCGAAAACTCTTCCGACTTATTCGATCGACTGGGCCTACGAAAAAAGGAGTGAGTGAGACTATCGCTGAAATAGACGGTACTCTTATCACTAATAAGAATCGGCGCCTTTCACGTTGGGCCGAACATTTCGAAGAACAATTCAGCTGGTCGCCTGCAACAGAATCTTTCCCTCATTTGAAGCAGTGTGATCCTTGGTCTGTTAGCGTAGATCCCCCTAATGATT